>CAUYPK010122541.1:0-25591 GCA_963574355.1 Loris lydekkerianus
GTTATAACTGGGTTATAGCTTTAATGTGAAAGCCATAAATTAGTTTCATAGTAGGGCTGAGTACATTGGATACTTTTTCTTCCATTCTTGAGATACTTTACTAAGAAGAATATGTTCCAGCTCCATCTATGGAGGTAAAGAGGTAAAGTCTCCATCTTTCTTTAAGGCTGCATAATATTCCATGGCATACATATACCACAATTTATTAAATTGTTCCCTTTCCTTCTATGTAAATTTTAAAATCAAGTTGTTGATTTATATAAAAAAGAATGCTACTGGATTTTGATTCGATCTGATTGAATCCATAGGTTAACAAAAGAGAACCGATATTCTTATAATATTGAGTCTTCCCATCCACAAACACCATCCCTTTATTTCTGTCTTTGTTGATTTCTTTCATCAGATTTTGTGGTTTGCAGCATGTTGATCTTACATATTTTATTACAAACATACCTAAGTATGTTTTACTTTTGATGCTATTCTAAATCATCCTGTGTTTTTAATTTTAAGTTAGATGATAGGATAACAGTAAAACTTTGTTAACCTCGAAGATTATGATTTTGCCAACACTAAATAGTTCTCGTAAATCTTAAGTGGCTTGTTGGGGATTTTCTGTGTAGACAATCCATGTTGGCTATGAAGAGAAATCATGTATTTTCTTTTTCCCAAACCATATGCCATTTATGTCATTTCTAAAACCTCCAATATGGATGTTAAAAACAACAAGAGGGAACATTGTTGATTTTTTCCTGATCTTAAGGGAGAAGCATTCAGTCTTTTACCATTGAGTATGATATTAACATGGGTTTTCTTTACTGCCTTTATCAGGTAAGGTAAGTCCTTTCTATTGCTAATTTACTGTGAATTTTTATTATAAAGAATGCTGAATTATGTCAAATAATTTTTCCATTTATATTGAAATTATCCTTTTATCTTTAGCCTAAATATGGTGATTATACTATTAATTTTTAAATGTTGAACAAGACTTGCATTACCAGGGCAAACCTCACTTTATCAGGATGTATTAGCCATTTTATAAATTGCTGGATTCAATTTGCTAATATTTAATTTTGCATCTATGTTAATTCTGGTTTGGGAATCAGAGTAATGTTTTTCTTTAAAATGAATTACAAAGTGTTCCTGCCTCTTCTACTTTCTGAAATTGCCTATTTCCTATAGAATTGATATTTCTTAATTATTTGGTAGAATTTGCAAATAGAACCTTCTATGCTTGGAGTTTGGGGGTTTTGTTTTGTTTTATGTTATTCGATAAGAGGACAGATTTTTGACTATGAATATAATTTATTCCAAAGACACAGAACTTGTCAGTCTTTCTACTTTTCTCAAGTGAACTTTGCTAGTTTGTGACTCTCAAGGAATGTGCCCACTTCCTTTCAGAAATTGTGGATATAAAATTGTTTCAGTATCACGATGACCCCTTTTACAGAAGCGAATCTTATAATTTAGTGGTTTAGCCAATAGGTAGCATAAAGGGCAGTTAGATAAGAATAAGGTAACATAATGCAGATGTAGCAACTAATGGATCAGTAAAACAATTGTCACAGCACTTAGCTTGTTAACTTTCATCATGACAGTATTTGGTCCATTTGCTCTTATCTTGCCCTGTTCTGGACCGATCCGGACCAATCTCAGAGTAATGGTGCCTGTCATCATTCAGAGTTTTGGTACGCTCACCTTTTTGTCCTTTCATTTTTTACCCTACACAGCCCCCTGGTGCATGTCGGTGGCAGGCCGTGTCTATCTTATGGGGGTGATGAGGCTGCTGGCACCCATCTCCTTCCCCCCTTCTGATTTTGAGGAATCAAATCATTGTTTCATCTTTATCTTTATGGATATGTTGATAGTGTGCTTATAATACTGCAAGTTTCACTATCTGTATTCTTTTTTTTTTTTTTTTTTGTTAAGCCATCTTCTTTATTTGAATAACTGTGTGGGAGAGAAATTCTTTTGTTCCGTGAGGACATAAAAGATAGAATTTAAACAAAGAGGTGAAAGCTATAGGAAAAATATTTTAGACCAATACAAGGAAAAGAAAGAACTAAAAGTTGGGACAAAAAATAAATAAATAAATAAATAAATAAATAAATAAAAAAGTTGGGACAGGGACTCTCAAGAGGCAGCAGATTCAGGAACGTAATTCTTTTCGGTCACTATCTATATTCTTTTTGGACATAAGAAGTGACAGCATTAATAACCCAAAGTCCAAGTGTTAGTCCCAGTAGGAATAGGACAGTGGGTCCTGCTAATGCCGAGAGGAGTGTAGTTAGCCAAGGTGACCAGTTATGTCTTTTCATACCCGTTTGTCAGTTGGCCATGCCTCCTCTCTCTCCTGCAACCTTTTTCTTATTAGTGACACGCTGTTTCTTATTACTCTTGAATTATTAGTGTAAAAGTAATAAGTTTTTCCCAGGGCTACACACAGCCTTCCCTGCTTCAGAAACAGAAGATCTAGCCTTCTCTGATTTTGCAAGACTATCTCAGCTAGTGAGTCTAAGGATGTTTCTAGTCAGGTTATGGTGCTTTTTACTTCCTTTAAATCTTTTTTCATCTGGTGTGTTAGGATTTTAAAGTTCTCTGTTCCTAGCTGCAGAGCCTACTTAGCTTTATGGAGACAGTTATATCAGGGTGGTAGGCTAATATACATACAAGTTTTTACTTTTCTTTGTGTGATTTCCCACCCCCACCCCCTTTTTCCCAAAGTTCAGTTTAAAGTCCAATTAAGATAAGTTCCTTAAGGAGTTTCCTCAGGCTTCTGCCGTGCATTAACCAGGCAGCTTCCAATATGTGGCTGGAGCAGGGCATGTTGGCTGTCGCAAAAGTTACTTTTACCTTCCAAGGGACAGTGAAGCTCTATTTAGCCAGCTGTGATGACTTCAGGTGAGGATTTTTTCCATCCTCGTTGCCGTGCGTGTGGTCAGGATGATGGCGTAAAATTCTTTCTGCCTTGGTTTGCGGGGAACAGGTTCTGATCCTGGATCTAGACTTAATTCTCTTGATTTTTTTCAGAGAGAAAGATGGTACAGACACAAAACATTAAACAGAACATGGTTAATTACTCAAGTGCAGATTTTTTTTTTTTTTTTTGCTACTCTTTCTAGGACTTTTGTTTATTTAATTCAGTTTCTTTCCGTTCTTTTTAGAAGTCCCTGTTAAATTGAGGAGGATTGAAAGAGGCCTCTTTGAACAACATCGGTGGCAAGGTCAGTATTCAATTAAGCTTTGCTTCCTGGCAGAGTTTACCAATTTCTGTTTTTATGGCTTTGTTTATGCATTTTACCTTGTCTAAGCTTTGAAGCCTATAAGTTACATATAGTTTCCAGGTGATACCCAAAGTTTTAGTTATTATTTGCCTTACTTCTGTTACAAAGGCTAGTCCATTGTCAAATTTAAACCAGAGTAGCAACTTAAACCATGGGATGATTTCTCTGGGCAACATTTAGACATAACAGGTAACATTTAATACTGCACGGATTTTTCCAGTGTGGCCAATAGGTGAGTCTTAGTGGAGTCTGAAGGCTTCAGAGTAAATATAACTACTATATATATTAATAATTCTACACTCTTTGGCCAGTCTTTCAGCCTGTGCTCGCTTTTTGCTTCTTTTGCCAACTTTCTTTTTGCTTCTAATCACTAACTTTCAACCCACTTGTTTGGCCCGTTGCCAACTTTCAGACTAGAAAAACCCCAACTTCAGACCCCTCAGTGCTCTCTCACTTAGTCTGCTATAGACTTTGCTGAGACAGCCCCACAGTTAATCAAAGACTCCTTTTTGAAATTTAAAAAAAAAAAAATTGGTTTAGTATTTCCTCATTAGCCTTTTAATACATGTAATATTTATATTGACATTCCCTGGATAATGTCTAATATTGGGAATTTGTGTCTTCTTTTTTTCCTGGTGCATAGATATTTATTTATTTATTTTATTATTAAATCATAGCTGTGTACATTAATGCAATCATGGGGCACCATACACTGGTTTTATAAATAGTTTGACACATTTTCGTCATACTGGTTAACGGTGCATAGATATTTACAATATAAATAATTCGGTTTGGCTTCAATGCTTTACTTCATTGTATTTCTGGGGATTTTGTTTTGTTTTGTTTTGTTTTGTTTTTTGAGACAGAGTCTCTGTCACTCTTGGTAGAGTGCCGTGACATCACAGCTCCCAGCAACCTCCAACTCTTGGGTTTAAGCGATTCTCTAATCTAGGCCTCCTGAGTAGCTGGGACTACAGGTACCTGCCACAACACCTCGCGATTTTTTTGTTGCAGTTGTCATTGTTGTTTAGCTGACCCAGGCTGGGTTCGAACCTGCCAGCCTCAGTGTATGTGGTCAGCACCATAACTACTGTTCTACAGGCGCTGAGCCTGTATTTCTGTTTTTAATTCCTTTAAATATCAAATTTACTATTTGCTCTTATCTTCAGCATTTCCTTCCACTGCTTACTTTGGTTTTTTCCCCCCCATTTTCTAGTTTCTTAAGGTAAAAGACAGTTTATTGATGTTAGGCCTTCATTCTCTTCTAAAACAAGTATTTAAAGCTACAACTTTCCCTCCCCACTGGATTACACGTATCCCACGTACTTTGGGTTTCCATTTTCACTTCATCAAAAATATTTTCTAATGCCCTTGTGACTTTCTGTTTTCCCTTTGAGTTATTTAGATGTTGTTTAATTTCAAAATATTTGGGGATGTTCCAAGTATGTATTTGTTAGACCATTCGGTATTATTCCGAATTGGGTATTGGGAATACTTGGGTATTCCATACTGTATTTTTATTCACTTTTTTTCTCCTTGTTTGTTTCAGTAGGATAACTTTCATTGGCCTACCTTAACCTTCACTGATTCTTTCTTCCCCAAGTCTATTGATTAGGCCATGAAAGGCATACTTCATCTCAATGACCGTTTCTGTCTGATAACTCCAACATTTGGGTCATCTCTGAGTCTAAATCTATTGACTACCTTGCTCTTCACCATGGAATCTTTCTTCCTTCCTTTTCACTGTGTCTCACAAGTCTTATATTTATTGAAAGACATGAAGTACAGACTAACATGAATAGTGTCTATGCAAAGAAATGCTTCTCCTAAGCCATTGATTGAAGAGGAGGTTGGCTCCTTCTGGTCAGTCCAGCAGGGCTTGAGGTCCGGCATGCCACGGCTGCCTTCAGTTCACCCCCAGGTTCAATGTTCTCTGACTTACCTGGTGCTTTGGGCAGGAGTTGTTTTAGCAAAGGGGTTTTCTCAGCATTCCTGTTTCACTCTCAGCTTGTTCTTGCTTGTGTGGGCTACACCCAGAGTCTCTCTCCGTGCCCTTGTTCCTTCTCCCACGTGGGCGGCTCTTGCTTTCTACTTGGTGCAGAAGAGAAGGAATGGGATGCTCTTTTGTTTGGGTTCAGCCTCAATCTCAGGCAAATTCTGTGCCTCGTGATTTTGGATGGGGTTGGGGAGAGGGAGTGGTGAGAGGGTTTCAGTGGCCCTCCGCGTCCCCACACAGTGTTAGAAAATCTCTAAGGTCGGGGCCCAGGGTGGTTTTCTGCCTCTGTCCCACGTCAGATTTCTGGTCTCCGCTGAGAAGCTCCCAGTTCATTTCTTTCCCACCTCCCCACCAACAGTGGGTCTTCATTCACGCCTGGGAATCAGGGATGTGCCGTCGTCCCCCCAGCAGGTTTAGGGGAGCTTTATGCCTTTCCCACGCAGGCAGCCACTCCCCTCCTGCCCTGCTGAGGGGATCTCCCTCCTGTCTCCAGCCCAGACTCCAGTCTTTCCACTAAGTGCTCAGGAGAGGTCCCAGGTTTGTATCTCCCTCCCCCCAGCAGGTAGGCACAAACTCCCTTCCTGTGCAAAATCTCTTTACACCTGTCCTCCCAGGATTTTTCTACTCTCACCAGTGAAGGCTCAGCCTCTAGCAATTCATTTTTTAAACTTTAGCTAGATTTTCTTGACGCATTTACCTGACAGTTTCATTGTCTTCCCCTGCTCCCTTCAAAAGTGAGTCAGGATTCGTGTTCTTTCTACACTGTCTTTCCTTTCATAGCCAGTTAGATGGTTGGCCTGTGACCTCAGTTCGTGATAAGTTATATACAAGTTATCTTTTTGCAGATAATCTGGATTTTTCTTGTTGCTGTGGAATCATGGAGGATACTCCTTGTAGCGTTTTATATCCTAGGCCAGTGATTTTCAAGCAGTATGCTGCAAAAATTTTTAAAGATCATGAATTAAATTATTTGCAAAAGAAGTCAAAGAATAGTAAGTATATTCTTTTTTTTTACTCTTTTTTTTTTTTTTTTTTTTTTTTTTTTGGTCTACATAATTTAAGTGTGCTTTGGAAGTTCAATTACAGGTTCAAGAGTGCTGTGAGATAAAAGAGGTTGAAAAACACTGTCCTAGGCTGAAGTTGGAAGTCATCGAGTTTTTATTTTAAAGCAGAAGTTCTCCATCCCCCCCTCTCCTCTTTCCCCTTCTTCTTGGGCTATAGTTGGGTTACAGCTTCATATGAAAGCTGTAAGTTGGTTTTATAGTAGGGCTGAGGGGGAGGACAAGTGGAGGGAGGGTAATGGTGCATTTTACAAGGATACATGTTAAATTTACTAAATGTAGAATATAAATGTCTTAACACAATAAGGAAGGTGCGGTGAAGGCTATGTTAACCAGTTCAATGAGAATATTTCAGATTGTATACAAGGCCAACATATTGTGCCCCATGATTGCATTAGTGTACACAGCTATGATTTAATAAAATAAATAAATAAAGCAGCAGTTCTCAACCTGTGGGTCGCGACCCCTTTGGACAGTATTAAAGGGTTGTGCCATTAGGAAGGTTGAGAACCACTGTTTTAAAGGAAACAAAGCTATGTCAGGAAGATAAGATCCTTAGAATAGGAATGAAACTCTAATTTGAAAAAAGTACATATTAAATAAGTGAACTGATTTGCATCAATAGTCTACCACTAATAGCAATTGCGTGTTCTATTTCCCTTTTGATTGAGAAGATAATGGCATTAAATGAGACTATGAAAAATTTTGCTAAATCTGTAAGTGCGGGGCTGGAGGTTGATTTGTAGGTGAAAAGAATGTATTTATCTAAATTAGTAAAAAACATATTATGGTAAGTGCTGGGGTAAAGGTTCCTAAATCTTCCTTTTTTTCTTTTTCTCAGTACATGGAACCTACTTATGATCTATGGCCCTTTTCTCAAAACAATGTTATTAAATGCATGAATCAAAATATGTGTACAGGATTACAAAGGAAATCAATTAATTATACTAAATTACAGTTTTTAAATTATTTGCACTATGACCTACAAATATACACCCTTCCTACTTAAAACATTAAATAAAAATATCTAGTGGTAGGTCTAATTAGTATAATTTCAAAGTAGGGGTGAGAGTAAAGGGCAATTTGTGATTTTTGCAACAATTGCAGCATGATACGAAATACTGTGATTTCTATTGGTATAAATCTTAAATATCACTCATACTACTGGGTTTTTTTAACCTACATTCAGGTTATAGAGAATGCTGATTTTCAGTTGGATGTTAGTGAAAATCAAGATGTAATCTTTGTCCCATCTAAGTTCACAAATTCATCTGAATTCTATCTAGACATCCTCTGAGGGGCTCCTGAATTAAGAACTTTTGTGATAGAAAGAGACCCATCAACTACCAAGAGAGGCAGGGGCAGGAAGGTCAGAGAAGGCTTCAGGGAAATTCCAGCGAGAGGTTTCAACACCTGCAAGATTATGTAACTGAGGGTGAGTGTAGCACATTCAGAGAACTGGAAGCAGTTTGGTATTTTGGAAGAGTAAAACCACCAGGTACCATTGCTGGAAGGCTTTTTAGATCCCAACTCCTGTATTAAGTATATTATAAATATCTTCCATGTGATTCAGTCCTCAGAACATCTTTTTGAGGCAAGATAATTGATCCTCATTTTAGAGAAGAGGAAGATTGGAATCCAGAGATTTTCAATAACTTGCCTAATACCTGGTAGCTTGTAAATGGCAAAGCATGTATTGAAACCCGCGTCTGTTTTATTCGAAGGTCACAAGGGGGCCTGGCATGGTGCCTGTAATCCTAGCACTTTGGGAGGGTAAGGTGGGAGAACTGCTTAAGCTTAGGACTTTGAGATCAGCCTAAGCAAGACCAAGACCCATCTCTACTAAAATAGAAAAATTTGCCAGGCATTGTGCCACGAGGCTGAGGCAAGAGGATCTCTTGAACCTACCCAAGAGACTGAGGCTACTGTGAGCTATGGCAGCACTGCACTCCACCCTGGGGGGACGACAGAGTGGGACTCTGTCTCAAAAAACAAACAAAATAAGGAAGGTTTCAAGCTCTTTTCCAGATGTGTTAGTTCTGAACCTGGCTCCTGACTGGTTCTAGTGCTATCTGAAGCTATCCGGCCATATGTTTCCTTCACACTAACTTTACTTGATTGTTATTGGGGTTTTTTTGTTTGTTTGTTTGTTTGTTTGTTTGTGTGAGACAGTCTCACTCTGTGGCATGAGCCTAGCTCACAGCAACCTCAAACTCCTGGCTGGGCTCAAGCAATCCTCTTGCCTTGGCCTCCCTGAGTATCTGGGACTACAGGTGCCGGCCACCACATCCAGCTAGAATTTTTCTATTTTTAGCAGAGACATATCTGACCCTTGCTCAGGCTGGTCTCTAAACTCTAGAGCTCAGGCTATCCACCCATCTAAGCCTCGCAGAGTGCCAGGATTACAGGCATGGGCAACCATACACCATACACAGCCTGGAACCCATCTTTGGAGACTTCACAGGCAGACGTAGACACCTTCTTGACCTCGCCCTCTCTCTCATGCTTCGTACTCATTCAGTGAGTCAGCTCTGTTTCTACAGTATCCGCCACTCCCCTCCCCTTTTCATTCTAACTTTGGAAATGATTCCAGATCTTTATTACCTTCTGAAGAGAATTCTCGTAATCACAGCTATCAGATAAGGAGCAGCACTCACTGTGCTCAGCCTTCTACAGGGACTGCCTCATTTAACCCTCGCAGCGGCTCCGTGAGATAAAGTCCATGACGATCCTCATTACAGCAAAAAAAAGGGAGATCTTGAAAGCTTTACACATCTGCACACAACCCTACATCCTGTCAGTGGTAGAGTCTGACCCTCTTCAGGAGGCCTCAAACTTTTTAAACAGGGGGCCAGTTCACTGTCCCTCAGACCGTTGGAGGGCCGGAGTATAGTTTAAAAAAAAAAACTATGACAAATTCCTATGCACACTGCACATATCTTATTTTGAAGTAAAAAACAAAATGAGAACAAATACAACCACACCACCTTATGTGGCCCACAGTTTGAGAACTCCTGCCTAGATGCTGTACTCTTGACCTTAAAAATATGTCTAGCAATGGTTTCAAACCTTTTTTTTTTTTTAATCTCACTGCTTACTTAGTTCAATTTCTGTGGCACACTTAAATTATGTTGATTAAAAAAAAAAAAAAAAAAAAAAAGAGTAAGGCCGGGCCCAGAGTGCCTCATGCCTGTAATCCTAGCAGTCTGGGAGGTGGAGGTGGGTGGATTGCTTGAGGTCACAGGTTCAAGACCAGCCTGAGCCAGAGCAAGACTTCATGTCTAGAAAATAACCTGGCATTGTGGCAGGCACCTGTAGTCCTAGCTACTTGGGAGGCTGAGGCAAGAGGATGGCTTGAACCCAAGAGTCTGAAGTTTCTGTGAGCTGTGACGCTATAGCACTCCACCGAGGGTGACAAAGTGAGACTCTGTCTCAAAAAAAAGAAAAGAGTACAAGAAAAAGAATATATTTACTATGCTTTGATCTTCTTTAAAAAATAATTTAATTAATGATTTTTAAAACTTTTCACAATACTCCCAGGATCCTCTCGACGCACACAGTTGAAAAATCCCTGGGAGAGTTTCAAGCTTGGGTATAAGGGAGCTCTGATGCCTTGAAGCCTCCCCCAAAGGCTAAAAAGGAATCAGTGCTTTAAGAGCATCATGCTCTATTCCAGAGGCTCAACTTCCATAAATACTCTTTCATGCCCTGGATTCACCTGCTAGTTCAACCGACGTCTCAGAGGCCCCGTCCACCATGGCCTCTCTCTCTGCTGACCCCTCGCCCATCTTGAATCTTACTAGGGTGTATTGACCCAGGGTGTGAAACACTGTAGGGTACTAAATTAAAATTAAAGTATTGGTGTAGGTTTTGGAAAAAGTGAATAGCTTTATCTAATTCCATTTCAACATGGATACGTCTAGTAGAATGTTGCTACTACCCTAACAACACCCTAATAACTTCTGGGGTTCTTTTTTTTCTTTTTTGCTATTACTACATTCAGCGCTCCGCAGACTTCAAATTCTTTTTTTTTTTTTTTTTTAAGCTGGCCCTGGCCAGGTTTGAACCTGCCATCCTTGGTGTATGTGGCTGGTCCTCTAACCCCTGTGCTATGGGAGCCAAGCCACACAGACTTCACATTCTCTGTTGCCTTGTGCTTAGGGTGGGGGCTGAGAGGCACAAGGGTTTTTCCTCAATTTTCCTGTTCCCTGCTGTCCTCCCAGCCCCCTCCATTCTCAAGTGCTACCAGCCTTCCCTCGGCCAGCTACAGACTGCCTAGGCTGGGGGTGAGGGCAGGAGAGGTCCTCTGTTTTGGTCTTTTTTTTTAGAGACACAGTCTCACTTTGTCACCCTTGGTAGAGTGCTGTGGTGTCACAGCTCACAGCAACCTCCAGCTCTTGGGCTTAGCCAATTCTCTTGCCTCAGCCTCCTGAGTAGCTGGGACTACAGGTGCCCGGCACAACACCCGGCTATTTTTTTGTTGTTGCAGTTTGGCCAAGGCTGGGTTCGAACCTGCCACCCTTGGTATATGGGGCCGGCACCTTACTCACTGAGTCACCGGCGCCGCCCAGGTTTCTTTCTTTGTTTGTTTTGTTTTTTGAAGTTTTTTTGTTCGTATATCTTTTTATCATTTGGGATTCACCAAGGGAGGTGCTCTGTTTTCCTGCTCCAGCATCTGTCTTAAGCAAGTGTCTACATCTTGGAGCGAGCCTGTCCAGGGTTGCTGCTGCTCCTTCCTGTGGCAGCCACAGGTATCCAGGGGTGGTCTGGAATCGCCTGCCCTCCTCCCAGTGGTAGCAGAATTCTGCTTGATAGCACATCCATACATATCCTGGGCCCAAGACCTCTTCCTGCCTCTCCACTGGGAGCAGCAGGGTCCCTATTCCTGTCCTGAGGAAGGAGAATTACCCCTCCTCTCCTAAGGCAGACAGGTTATATTCCCACTCTTGTGTCACTGGCAATGGAGTTTTGTCTGGGCCCTCGGGGCCAGAGTGATCCCTGCCCTCATCCCCTGAGTTAAGGCTCTTGCTAAGGCCAGGGCTTGAAGCCTATACCCTACCAGCTGTTTGCACCAATAGGACTACTGTCCCCTCCTCCCCTCCCCTCAGTCTTTCTCGTGAGCACCAGCAGAGGACCTCATCAAAGAGTTTCTGTGTGATCCTGTCCCCTCTTTTTCTAGTGAGCCACCCAGAGGACCTCAGAGAGGAGCTTGTATGAGATCATGACCTTCTCTTTTCTGGGGAGCACCCCCACTTTCCCAATAAGCACATTAGCACGCATTTAGCCTTTATCGATTCACTGAAATCTTGGGGTTTCTTCTTTTCCTTTCTCTGTTGCTCTCTCCTTTTTTCCTCTGCTCTGCCAAAGATGAAATCACTTGTGTGCCTTACCTCTTCTTGAAGCGGCTTGCTCCTCCTTGGAATTCAGGTCATTTGTTCATCTTGCTGCATGTACTCAGATGCAGATTTTCAGATGTACTTGGAAAGTTAAAGTTGCCCTGTTGTATGATATATGGGTTTTTATCTCATTCTTGGGGTAGAAGCAATGCTGTTGCAGCTTGTTAAATTTTATGTGGATACAGAAACCTTTATTATCCTTTTATAATATGACTTTATTGGAGTGTACTTTCCATCTCATATAATTCATCTATTTCAAGGCTACAATTGAAAGCTTCTTTCAAACTGCACACACGCACCCGTCATTCCTAGAAGCCCCACTTTAGCTAAACGCTGTGACTGAGAACAGGGTCAGAATCTTCAGACGTGTGTTGAACATGAAAACATCTGCCCAGTGTCAAAAAGACTATTCCAGAGACTATTGTGTGTAATCAGTAAAGGCAGCTGGATTCATCTCTCCGCTGGACTCTGCAGTCTTTTCCTTCTATTTTCCCTGCCACCAGTCTTCCCCCATGTCTACCTGTTTCATATTTCATGGTGATGTCTAACCCTCACCATAAACCAATCAGAACATTTTTATCACTCCAAGATGATCCTACCTGGTTGTCCTAAGCAACCACTAATTCACTTTCTTTCTCTATAGCTTTACCTTTGCTGGGCATTTCATATAAAGGGAATCAAATAGATACAGTTTCTTGTGTCTGGAATCTTTCACTAAATGGTTTTGTTTTTTTTTTTTGAGACTTTTTTTTTATGTCGCCCTCAGTAGAGCACTGTGACATCACAGCTCACAGCAACTTCCAACTCTTGGGCTTAAGCGATTCTCTTGCCTCAGCCTCCCAAGTAGCTGGGACTACAGGCACCCACCGCAATGCCCAGCTCTTTTTCTGTTGCAGTTGTCATTGTTGTTTAGCTGGCCTGGTCCAGGTTCAAACCACCAACCTCAGTGTGTGTGGCTGGCGCACGATCCACTGGGATACGAGCACCAAGCCTAAATGTAATATTTTTGAGGTTCTACCATATACTAGCATGTTGCAGTTCATTCCTTTTTATTGCTTAGTACTGTTTACTAGGGAAAAATAGGATTTTTTTTTTTGCTATCATGAAGAATGCTGCTAAGAACATTTGTGTGGTTCATTAGTATTACCATGCCCGATGATTAAGTTCAATGGAAAACTATAACAACCCAATCTAGGCCAGACTAACAGTGCAAACCCTTCAAGGGTGAAAGTTTGAGTCTCCTCACCAGATGAAGAACCATGATAAGCTGAGATGCTTGTTGAAAGCAAAAGGAATCTTTTGTGGAATGGAGGAAGTAGTTAAAAATATCAGTTACAAACCAAACAAAAGCTTACACTGGGGGGAAGAATCTCTACTCAATAAATGGTGCTGGGAAAACTGGATAACCACATGTAAAAGACTGAAACTGAACCTGCACCTTTCAGCACTTACAAATATTGACTCAGGATAGATAAAAGATTCAAATTTAAGGCATGCAATGATAAAAATCCTAGAAGAAAGCACAGGAAAACTCTTGAGGTAGTCAGCTGGGAAAAGATTATATGAAGAAGACTTCACTGGCAATCACAACAACAAAAATCAACAAATGGGACTTAATTAAACCGAAAAGCTTCTGCATAGCTAAGGACACAACAATTAAAACAAACAGGCCACCTTCAGATTGGGAAAAGATATTTGCATGTTATGAATCTGACAAAGGGCTGATAACTTAGAATCTACAGAGGACTCAAATTAATCAACAAAAAAAAGAACAAACAATCCCATCTATCACTGAGCAGGAGACATGAACAGAACCTTCTCTGAAGAAGACAGACGAGAATGGCTAACAAACATACGAAAAATGATCATTGTCCCTAATCATCAGAGAAATGCCAATCACAACCGCCCTGAGACGTCACCTGACCCCAGTGAGAAGGGCCCACACCACCAAGTCCCAAAGTTGCAGGTGCTGGTGTGGATACGGAGAGAAGGGAACACTTTTACACTGCTGGTGGGACTGCAAGCTAATGCAATCTTTCTGAAAGGAAGTATGGAGAATCCTCCAGGAACTCAAATAGACCTCCCATTTGATCCCACAATCCCATTACTAGGCATCCACCCAGAAGGAAAAAAAAATCATTTTATTATAAAAACATTTGCACTAGATTTTTTATTGCAGTTCAATTTACAGTAACTAATATGAGGAAATAACCTAAATGCCCATTAACCCATGAATGGATTAACAAACTGTGCTACATGCACACCATGGAATACTATTCATCCATAAAAAGACAGAGACTTTACATCTTTTGTATTAACCTGGATGGAGCTGAAATACATGCTTTTTAGTAAACTATCACAAGAATGGAAAAGCAAGTATCCAATGTACTTGATATTAATATGAAGCCAGCAGATGAACGAACATACACACAAGAGAAGAACTCAATTCAATTCAAGTTGGGGGGAGGAGGGAGGAGGAAAGGGAAGGAGGGAGGGAGGGGGTTGGTGTACTTCCACCTAATGGGTACAATGTGAAGGTTTAGGGGTATACGGCACACACCTCCTGAGTGAGGAACACAACGACCCCAGGAACCTACCTAACAAATGCTGACATTGTAACCTAATCATTTGTACCCCCATATTGATCTGAAATTAAAAAATATATAAGTTACAACCATGTAGCCAGTTATACAAACAAGGACTATAATTGTCATATTTCCTTCTTATTTTGTTATGAATATATTTGTGTATGTGCGTAAAGCAAATATCTCTGTTGTCTTTCTTTGTATGTGAGATATATTGACTTTGTATCATAGTATTTAAGAACTATTAACTTTACATTAACTTGATGTTATGGAATGCCAAGTATTTAATTGGGAGATATCAAGAAGAAGAAATATCAAACATTTCTCTCTATAGATAGATAAAGACATACATACATACACATAACATGTATATATGCTCTTCAAATTGCAGTGGGGTTATATCTGGGTAAACCTATCATAAGTTAAAAATATTGTAAGTTGAAAGTGCATTTATTGTTACTTTTACACCCCCGTAAAGTCAAAAGATCATAAACCAAACCATTGTAAGTCAGGTCCCATCTCTGTTGATTCTATTTTGTTGAGCCCTGACTAATTGACCTTATAGGTCATATGCCTTTTTCTTTGGGACTGTATACAACATTTCCATCTTTGCTTTTCAGCAGTCTGACTGTGGTGTGCCTGGTTGGAAAAGTCTTTATTTCGTTGTTCTAGAAGTTCTTATTTTGTTATTCTAAAAGTTCACTGAATTTTTTCTGTGAATTGATGTCTTTTATCATTTGGGCAAAACCCTCAGACATTTTCTCCCTAAATATATCTACTGCCCCATACTCTCTCTCTTTTCCCTTTAGAGCTCTAATTACTTGTAATACTAGACCACGTGACTCTGTCACGTGTATTTTATATATTCTGTTCTTGTTTTTTCACTCTTCTCCTTTTGGTTTTCCAGTTTGGATAATCACTATTGACCTGCCTTCACATTCACTGTTACTTTTTTCTTTTGGGTCCAGGGTGCCATAATTCAAATAAACTTTTCATGTCTGCATTTTTTTTTTCGTTTTTGGAATTTCCATCAAGATGTTCCATCAAAGAACCATTTGTTTCTTTTTAATCATTTCAATCTCTCTGCTGAAGTTCCCCCACTGAGACTCTTTAACATAGTTAGATGTTAAAGATGTCCTTGTATGTTAAAATCTCTGTCTAATAATGCCAACCACAGGGCCATCTCCAGGTCTTCCTTATGTGACTTGTGATTTTTCATTGTATGTCAGACGTTCTGTAAAAATAAATGGTAAATTTTAAAATATGTAATATTTACTCCCCCCAAAGGGCACTTTCCATCTTCAGTCAAGCTACTGGTACACAGGATTGCTTTGATTTAATCTCCACTTGAGCTGTCTGGGATTTGTTGCATTTTATCTTGATTCATTTCATCACTGACTTCAAAACTTTTGAGGGCAGGGCCAGAGCTTCTCTAGCAGTAGAGTTTGGATCTGAGCACACACCAGACTCCATAGATCCTTGGGGCTTTAGAGACCAGCCACTGACTTTTCAAATCACAAAGGCAATGGTTTGGGGCCTCTGGAGGTTTCTATTGCTCCTCACTCTCACCTCCAGATCACTGCACCTCAGTGGAGCTCCTCTACACGTAGCCGCCTTATCCCTAATCTTTGCCAGGATTTATCCCTATCTTAGACTTGAGGGAGGCAGCCTGAAGAGGTCTAAAGGGTGGGATTTCTCTGTGTTCTCTCCTGTGGACTTTAGCAAAACACTGCAATGAACTTGATGAAGGCGTGGGTTGCCTCAGAGCAATTGGGTACAAGCCTTCTACTTGTTCCCAGCTTCAGCAGGACACTGCCTTGGAAAAGCCCTGAATGTCTTGGCAGAAATCTCTCTCAACTTTGTTTTCAAACCTCTAAAACAAAATCAGTGGGAATAGTAAGAGTAGACATCCTTGATTTGCTCCCAATCCTAGAGAGAACACATTTAGTCTTGCACCATTAAGTATGGTGTTAGTATAGTTTAATACAGATAACAAAACTACTACAGGTCAGAATTCGTAACACATGGTCAGGCATGGTAGCTCAAGCCTGCAATACCAGCACTTTGGGAGGCCCCAGCTAAAGGATTGCCTGAGGCCATGAGTTCAAGACCAGCCTGAGCAAGAGCAAGACCCTGTCTCTTCTGAAAACAGAAAAACTTACGCAAGCATAGGGGTGTACACCTGTAGTCCCAGCTACTTGGGAGAATGAGGCAAGAGGATTGCTTGAGCCCAAGAGTTTGAGTTTGCAGTGAGCTGTAGTTTATGTTTTTGATTTCTGGTTTTCATCTTTAAGAAATTCTTTTATATTGAGCCTTTTATATTGGCTCAAGGAGTAGGGCGCCGGCCCCATATACGAGGGGTGACAGGTTCATGCCTGGGCCCCGGCCAAAACTGCAAAAAAAATTAAATTTTTTAATACTAAATATTCATAAATACATTTTTTAGACATTTTCTCCTAAGTTTTCACACTTCAGTAATAAATCTACCTGGAATTTGCAGAGGTGTGAATGATTTAGTGTAGGAATCTTCTTTTATGGAGAGTATTTTTAGTATAATAATCATTTATTATTTACCTTTTCACATTAACTTGTAATGGCAATTCTATTGTTTCTTAACCTTTTTAATAGATTTATTTCTGCACTTTTTATTCTATCTCTGTGGTCAGTTTGCAAATACTATGTTATCTTAATTATAACTGCTTTTTAAAATAAATTGTTATCTTGTGGGGTAGGTGCCTTTATTTGATCATCTACAGATTTGTTACCAATTTGGTCCCTTTGCTCCTCCATATAATGTTTACTATCAGCTTATAGACATTTGATAAAATTTGGGGAAGAATTGCCATTTTTATATTAAACTTTCCTATCCACAAATATACCATTTCATTTATTCAGATCTTTTGCGTCCTTCAATATTCACAATGTTATCCATAAAAATCTTTTATATTTCATGTTGATTTTAGATGTTACTGCAAATGGGATTTTTTCCTATTACTTTTTTAATAAGCGATTATTACTGCTTAGAAATACAATTGATTTTACAAGTTGATCTTCTTATTTGTCATAACAAAGTTTCATAATCGGCTTAAAAGGAACAGTTTATTCTCTCACAGTTGTGTAGTGCAGACATCTGAAATTAAAGCCAGTGGGCCAAGGCGCCCCCTGAAGCTCTAGACAAGAGTCCCACCCAGAGGGCGGAGCAAGATGGCCAATCAGGAAGACCATCAGGCCGAGCTCTCTTAGATCAACCAACAAGTTAGTCGTGCTGCATTTGGTGCGGAGAGTTTGCCTGGAGCTGTGACTCCCAGTGCACTGCAAGGCCGCGGGGTTGTGTGTGAACCGGATCAGCAGGCCAGAGGTCTGACACACAGGCAAGTCTTGCATGAACAAATGGTGGGAGCTGCCCAGAGCCCAGGTGACAGCCACCACTGGGAGATGCCTCCGGAGCTGCCCGCAACCGGGGAGCCTCAGCTGAGAGCCGGAGGTCTGGGACGTGGGGAAGCCTTTTTGCAGGTTTCAGTTATCAGGGGAATTGCGTTGAGTGGATAGCCTGGAGGAGTGAGGGAACCTATACAGTATACAGCAGCCAGATTTTAGGGCTGATATGAGCAGATGCGCCACCGGTTTGGCAGCGGTAGAGATGGCCATTCTGGAAAGGTCCTGGCAGGAACAGTCGGCCATTATGTCAAGGTCGTTAGGGCGGGCCTGCGACAGGAACACAGCCATCTTAGTTCTGTCTGCTGGAATGGGACCTCCAGTTGCGACAGGCTCAGGGACTCCAGTGCCCCAGGGGAACTGTTGTCTGGGGACATGGTGAGACCTGCCTCCAAAAAATTCTGGAGAAATTGGAGTTCCCATTGGGGCGGAACCTGAATGCTGAGGACATAATCAGGTGATCACTGTGGACAATGAAGTTGGGGACCAGGTGTTTTTTTCTCTTAGAGTTCTGGGAGGACACAGCTATGGTCTTGCAGAAAGGCCCATCAGTGATAGGGCTCAAGGAGGCCAAGAGACCTTTCTACTTCTGACCTAAGGAAGGTAGTATTGGCAACATGACACTGCAGAATTTTTCTATTTCATTCTTACTTAATTTTTCTTAGTGTTTTTTGTTTTTTATCTTTTCCTTCCCTTCCTGGTTTTGGCAGAGGAAGAGTCTGGCTCCATTCAGGCTGGCAAGGACCACCTGATTTCAAGGAACCCTGCCAGTCCACCCCCCTCAAAACCTTTGAGTTACAAGTGTGGCCTTAGCACCATGCTGATCAATACCATTTCTTTCATCACTCTCATCACTCTGATTTCCTTCTTTCCTGTTCTCTAAGCTTTTTTTTTTTCTTTTTCTCTATTATTCCCCCTTACTTTTTTTTTCTTTTCTTCTTTTTCTTTTCTTTTACTATTTCCTTCATTTTTATTTTCTTTCTTTTTCCCCTGTTTCTCTCTGCCTGCTCCTTACCTTTCTCCTTATTTCAGCCTCACACCAAGAGGTCTCTTTATCACATAAACTCTGAGACAAGGTAATTCGAAGCAAAGGAGGAACTGAGAAGGAAAAAGGTGCAAAAAAAGGTAAACAAGAAGAAAAAGCACTGAGATCAAAGAAGCAATAAAAAATTCTCTCAACAAAAAAAGCCCTGGTCCAGGGGCTTCACCCCAGAATTCTATCAAACCTTCAAAGAAATGCTTATAACAATGCTACAGAAACTATTCTAAAAAATTGAGAAGAAAGGAATCCTCCCCTACACATTCTATGAGGCAAACATCACCCTGGTACCAAAATCAGGAAAAGACCCAACTAAAAAGGAGAACTTCAGACCAATTTCACTAATGAATATAGATGCAAAAATTCTCAATAAAATCATAGCCATTAGATTACAGTTTATCATTAAAAAAGCCGTACATCATGATCAAGTAAGTTTCATCCCAGGGATGCAAGGCTGGTTTAACATACCCAACTCCATAAACATAATCCACCATATCAACAGGAGCAAAAACAAAGACCATATGATCCTCTCAATAGATGCAGAAAAAGCATTCATAAAATTCAACATCCTTTTTTAATTAGAACTCTGAAGAATATAGGCAGAGGTGGCACATTTCTTAAACTGGTCAAAGCCATCTATGACAAACCCACAGCTAATACTATACTGAATGGAATAAAACTGAAATGTTTTCCACTCAGAACTGGAACCAGACAAGATTGTCCTGTATCACCACTGCTATTCAACATAGTGCTGGAAGTTCTTAGCCAATACCATCTGGCAAAAGAAGGTAAAGGGGGGGGGGGCATCCAAATGGGGGCAGAGGAAGTTAAACACTCCCTCTTTGCCAATGATATGATCTTAAAGAACCCCAAAGACTAAACCACAAGACTCCTGGAAGTGATCAAAAAGTACAGTAATGTCTCAGGATAGAAAACCAATGTCTACAAATCAGTACCCTTTGTATATGCCTATAGCAGCTGAGATGAGAAGCTAATCAAGGACACAATTTCATTCTCAATAGCTGCAAAGAAAATGAAATATCTAGAATCTACCTAACAAAAGAGATGAAGGACCTGTATAAAGAAAACTATGAAACCCTAAGAAAAGAAATAGCAGACAACATTAAGAAGTGGAAGAACATACCATGCTCATGGCTGGGAAGAATCAACATTATTAAAATGTCTATACTTCTAAAGCAACCTACAGATTCAATGCAATTTCCATTAAAATACCAACATCATACTTTCAGGATTTGGAAAAAATAATTCTTCATTTTGTGTGAAACCAGAAAAAAACTCATATAGCTTAGGCAGTTCTTAGTAATAAAAACAAGGCTAGGGGCATTAGCCTACCAGATTTTAGGCTGTACTACAAGACCATAGTGATCATAACAGCATGGTATTGGCACAAA
The DNA here is from genome assembly GCA_963574355.1 of Loris lydekkerianus. Lineage (NCBI taxonomy): Eukaryota > Metazoa > Chordata > Mammalia > Primates > Lorisidae > Loris > Loris lydekkerianus. The sequence continues at coordinate 20,206 of CAUYPK010122541.1, forward strand.
AATAGAGACATAGACATCTGGAATCAAACAGAAAATCATGAGATGAAAGTAAAATCTTACAGCTACTTGATCTTTGATAAACCAAATAAGAACATTCACTAGGGGGAAAATCCCTATTCAATAAATGGTGCTGGGAGAACTGGATAACTATGTGTAAAAAGACTGAAACTGGACCCACACCTTTCTCCACTCACTAAAACTGATTCAAGGTGGATAAAAGATCTAAATCTAAGGTATGAATCAATAAAAGTCCTCAAAGAAAGTGTGGAGAAAACACTTGAAGGTATTGTCCTGGGGAAAAACTTTATGAAGAAGACTCCAGTGGCAATTACAACAACAAAAATTAACAAATGGAACATAATGAAACTGAAAACCTTCTGTATAGCTAAGGAGACAACAACCAAAGCAATTAGACAACCATCAGAATGGAAAGAAATATTTGCATATTATGAATCGGACAGAAGCTTGGTAACTAGAATCTACAGAGTACTCAAATTAAGGAACAAAAAGAGCCAGCAATCCCTTGTATCAATGGGCAAGTGAGATGAATAGAACCTTCTCTAAAGAAGAAAGATGAATGGCTAACAAGCATATGAAAAAAATGCTTATTGTCTGTAATTACCAGAGAAATGCAAATCAAAACCACCCTGAGATATCACCTAACCCCAGTGAGAATGGCCCACATCACAAAAGCTGCAGATGCTGGCGTGGTTGTGGAGAGAAGGGAACACTTTTACATTGCTGGTGGGACTGCAAACTAATACAATCTCAAAGTAGACCTCCCATTTGATCCTGAAGTCCTGTTACTAAGCATCCACCCAGAAGAAAAAAAAAAAATTTATCATAAGTACATTTGCACTAGACTGTTTATTGCAGCTTAGTTTACAATTGCCAAATTGTTGAAACAATCTACATGCCTACCAACCAAGGAATGGATTAACAAGCTGTGGTACATGTATAGCATGGAATAGTACTCAGCCACTAAAAAGGATGGAGACTTTATATCTTTTATATTAATTTGGATGGAGTTGAAATACATTCTTCTTAGTAAAGCATTACAAGAATGGAGAAGAATCCAATGTACTTAATTCTGATATGAGGACAATTCATGCTAGTACATGGTGGGGGAGGGAGGAAGGGGTGTGGGGCCACAATGTGTGACACATCTCTTGGGGGCAGGACACTATTATTAGAAGGACTTCACCCAGCAAATGCAAGCAGTGTAACCTGGCTCTTTTGTACCCTCAATGATTGCCCAACAATTAAAAAAAAAAAAAAAAATCCCACCCAGCCTCTTTTAGCTCCTGACGGTTCCAGGCATTCCTTGATCTATGGCAGCATTACTCCAGTCTCTGCCTCCATCTTCAGATGACCTTCTCTCTATGTGACTCTTTCTGTGTCTTCTTTTCTTCTTATAAAAACACTATTCACTAAATTTAGGGCACAACCTAAATTGAGGATGATTTCATCTTAGCAATCATTAACTAATTACATCTGGAAAGACTTTATGTCCAAATAAAGTCATATTCTAAGGTTCCATCTAGAGACAAATTTGGGGAGAACACTGTTCAAATAACCTACAGTCTCGTATCAAATAATTTGACCATGCTTCCTTATTATTTCTAATAATGTATAGATTAACTATACAGACTTTTATTTCATCATTAAACAGAGACGGCCTTTCTCATTTTCCATATCTTCTCTCATTCTTTTTTCTTTTTAGGTGTTCTTTTGCTACAGCTCCAGGAAAATTGAATTGAATTAAAATTTTGATGACAAACAATTTTAATATTTTTCTAACGTTAGTGTGGACTTTCTAAAATTTTACAAATATGTGTAATATATTTGAGTAGAGTTTCAGTAGATATCCTCTATTACACTAATCAATTTTCCTTCTAGTCCAAACTTGCTGAGAGTTTGTTTTTACATTGTTTTGTTTTAAAATTATAAATGAGTACTGCATTTTATTGACATTTTTCCAGCATGAATTGAAATAATCAGATGGGTTTTTTTTTAATCTACCCTCTTAAGTAACTAGGGGATTGCAAATTAGACTGACAAAAGACAGATTAACAGGAGAAAAAGATTTATACTATGTATATAGGAGCCAACAAAAGTTGCTGGCTCATTAAATAATTCAGGTTAGGGGCCTGTATGGAAATTATGGTATGGAAAAGGGAGGGGAGCGGAAACCATTCTTTTAAGAACAAACAGGTTTCTTTCAGAAAGACATGTTTTTAAAAAAACAAAAGGAGATTTTGCAAAGTTTGTGATAATTGTTGTTTATGTTAGGTAGAAAGGGGCTCTTTTATGGCAGTGAAACTACCCCAGAGAGGGAATTTATGGTAGCCTCACTTCCCAGATGTTACTGATTTTAGTCAGATATGTAATTCAACAGATGGCCATCATTTTCTTCCTGGTATAAACCTTAATTAACCAAGATGGTTTTCTTCCCTCATACACTGCAGAATTCAAATGGCTAGCAATTTATTTAAAATTATTTACTCTTGTTCCATGATGAGATTAATCTTTTCTTACAACATAATTTGGGGGATTTTCAACCTTTTTTTCTACTTCTAAAATAGTTATGTGACTTAGGTTTAAAAAAGGGCAAAATTTGTGCCCTGGAAATAGAACTTAACATTCTAACTGGATGCATTGGTGCCTGCCTGTAGTCCTCACTACCCAGAAGGCTGGGCAGGAGGATCACATGAGTCCAAGCTGTGCATCACAGCAAGACTTTGTAACTAAAAATTAAAGTTAAAACAATTAAATTTAAAAATTTTTAATAGACTTCGTTAAAAAGAAAGATTAAGAAAAATTAAGAAGACAGCAAAGAGTTCTTATACCACATGTTCTTCTATCAGTCACATCTTATTACTGTGATGCATTCACACTATGATATAAATCTATATATGCAGTCTGCATTATTTTGGCAAATTATGTATTTTGGTACATTGTCACAATTAATGGGCCAATATTATCATTAACTAAAGTCTGTACTTTATTCATATTTCCTTAGTTTTTACCCAATGTTCTTTTTCTGTTCCAAGATCCCATATTATATTTAGTAGCCATGTCTTCTTAGGTGTCTTTTGGTTGCAACAGTTTCTTAGAATTTCCTTGTTTTTGATGAGACTTAGTTTTGAGGAGTGTTTGAAACCTCCCTCAAAAATTAATGAGAAGGTACAAGGTGAGAAATAGGGTAAAGGCCCCAAAACTCTGTGAAGGAGCAGGCTTAGCTAAAAATAGTGACAAAAACCACTCACTGCCCCTTGTCTGCTTCATAATGGTCCCTACCCTTTGCTTGCTTCTCACTCTGGAGTAGCATAGCTGTTGGTCACAAAGATTCTAAATTTCTCCGCACAGCTGTGGTTGTAAAGGTTCTTAACTTTCTCCACATAGCTGGTGGCTGTAAAGACGCACCTTTTGGAACCCTAAGGGGTTTAGGGTTCTAAACAACTTTTAGCTTCTAAGTTAGCTTCCAGGCCCCACATTTCAATGGATTGGCTTGTGCGCCCAGACTAGTATCCCACAACCAGAAACTGCCTCAGCTGGAAATGCACCCCCAGGAGCTGAAGCATCTCAGGAAGAACATTTCTCCACCCCTATAATTCTCCAAACCTAGCCAATTAGCAACCTAATTACTTAATCCCCTGCATGTCAAACTGGCCTTAAAAACTCGTCTTCCAAATTTTCGAGCAGGTGGATTTGAGAAATCTCTCCCACCTCCCCTCTGAGCACTCTGTGGAGTAAGCCTTCTCCACCGCAGCCCCGCCTGTCTGGGTGTGGTGGGTCTTCCCTACACAGTGCGCGCTATCACCCGGCTGGGCGGCGACAAGAAGGTATTTCATAGAGAAGATCCCTCAGTTAAAAATTTCCTGGTGTTTTTCTCATGGTAAGACTGGGCTAGGTTTGGGAGAGGAAGGTCACAGACATAAAGTGCCATTTTCATCACATCTCAGCAAGTGCACACATTAGGATTTCCGCGGCCATTGTTCACCTTGATCATGAGGCTCAGGTTTCTCCACTCTGGAGGTTAATCCTTCCTCTCTTTCCATGCTGTAGTCGTTGGAAGGAAGTCAGTATGTACAGAATTTCTTTTTTTATTTGGATGTTTTAATTCTTCATCTCATCCATTATTTCTGTTATGTACTTCAAAAATACTTCCTTTGTGTCAAACTTTGCCAATATGTTGGCATAAAGTTATTGTAGTATTATCTCATGATTTAAAAGCCCAAACCCTTCTCAGAGTCTGGGGGTGACATGAACCAGCGGTACCACATTAAATGCATGTTTGAGAAAGTGGAGTGGGCAGTGGAAGATCTCTGGAAGATGATGCGAAGGAACAGATAACCCAGCATATTACGGGGGAGTGAAAGAACAATTTTCTCATCTTACCAGTGCTGAGAAAAAAAAAGAAAATAGAGTTCAACTTTTTTAGCTTTTAATTTGGAAACAGCTTCAAACTCTCAGAAAAAATTACAAGAATAAAAATAGTACAAAGAAAAAAAAAAACTCCTCATGTCCCCTGTGATATACCCTTTTTTAATCCTAAAATTAATTATTTGTATATTTTCACTTTCCCTTAATCAACTTTGCTGGAACGTTGCCCACTTTCTAGATTTGGTCTAAGATTTAGCTTTGTATTCTGTTGATCATTTCTATTGCTTATTTTATTCCCTATTAATATTTTCTCTTATGTTTATAATTTCCGTCTACTTTCTTCAAATTCACTGTGCTGTTTTTTTGTTTTTTTTTTTCTATTCTTGATTTGGATACCTAACTCATTTAGTCTTAATTATTATTTATTTATTTATTTTTATTGTTGGGGATTCATTGAGGGTACAATAAGCCAGGTTACACTGATTGCATTTGTTAGGTAAAGTCCCTCTTGCAATCATGTCTTGCCCTCAGAAGGTGTGGCACACACCAAGGCCCCACGCCTCTCCCCCGTCCCTCTTTCTGCTTTTACTTCCCCCCCCCATGACCACAATTGTCATTAATTGTCCTCATATCAAAATTGAGTACATAGGATTCATGCTTCTCCATTCTTGTGATGCTTTACTAAGAATAATGTCTTCCACTTCCATCCAGGTTAGTACAAAGGATATAAAGTCTCCATTTTTTTAAATAGCTGAATAGTATTCCATGGTATACATATACCACAGCTTGTTAATCCATTCCTGGGTTGGTGGGCATTTAAGCTGTTTCCACATTTTGGCAATTGCAAATTGAGCTGCAATAAACAGTCTAGTACAAGTGTCCTTACGATAAAAGGATTTTTTTCCTTCTGGGTAGATGCCCAGTAATGGGATTGCAGGATCAAATGGGAGGTCTAGCTTGAGTGCTTTGAGGTTTCTCCATACTTCCTTCCAGAAAGGTT
>CAUYPK010122542.1:0-14938 GCA_963574355.1 Loris lydekkerianus
GGTTTTTATTTTATTATTTATTTATTTATTTATTTATTTATTTATTTATTTATTTATTTATTTATTATTAAATCATAGCTGTCTCCATTAATGTGAACAGCTTAAACTGTCCTCTGAAGAGGCACAGGTTAGCTGACTGGATAAAAAAACTCAGACCAGACATTTGCTGCATACAAGAGTCACATCTTACCTTAAAAGATAAATATAGACTCAGAGTGAAAGGATGGTCGTCCATATTTCGGACAAATGGTAATCAGGAATAAAGCAGGTGTTGCAATTCCATTTGCAGATACAATAGGCTTTAAACCAGCAAAAGTAAGGAAGGATAAGAATGGTCACTTCATATTTGTTCAGTGTAATAATATGATGAGATTTCAATTATTAATATTTATGCACCCAACCAGAATGCACCTCAATTTATAAGAGAAACTCTAACAGACATGAGCAACTTGATTTCCTCCAGCTCCAGAAAAGTCAGAGATTTCAACACTCCTTTTGCAGTGTTGGATTGATTCTCCAATAAGAACCTGAGCAAAGAAATTTTAGATTTAAACCTAACCATCCAGTATTTGGATTTAGCAGACATCTACAGAACATTTCATCCCAACAAAACTGAATACACAGACCAAGAAAATCTGCCAAGAAAATCTGTAATATATCTCATCAGCCCACAGAACATACTCCAAAATTGATCACATCTTAGGTCACAAGTCTAACCTCAGTAAATTTAAAGGAACAGAAATTATCCCTTGCATCTTCTTGGACAACCATGGAATAAAAGTTGAACTCAGTAACAACAGGAATCTGCATACTCACACAAAAACCTGGAAGTTAAATAACCTTATGCTGAATGATAGCTGGGTCAGAGATGAGATTAAGAAGGAAATTGCTAAATTTTTGGAACAAAATGATAATGAAGACACAAATTATCAGAACCTCCGGGATACCGCAAAGGCAGTCCTAACAGGGAAATTTATAGCACTGCAAGCCTTCCTTAAGAGAACAGAAAGAGAGGAAGTTAACAACTTAATGAGACATCTCAAGCAACTGGAAAAGGAAGAACATTCCAACCCCAAACCCAGTAGAAGAAAAGAAATAACCAAAATTAGAGCAGAATTAAATGAAATTGAAAACAAAATTATACAACAGATCAATAAATCAAAAAGTTGGTTTTTTCAAAACTGCCCTGTTTTTTAAAACAGATAATTCCTTATCCCAGAAACACTCATATTAAAGCTAACCAAGGTGATAGGTCACCCTATAGCGTACTTAGAAGTTTCATTATCTATTTCTTATCTATCCATCCATCATCTTTTTGTGATATATAGGTATGATTATCTTAATACTTTTATATTTTAAAGGATGGCAAGTATTATAACACTGTAATTCACCAGTTATCATACTGTGGGACTAACAGGATTACTTGTTTGCAGAAAGTTCCCTTTAAAAGGAGACTGAATTGAGTTTACCGGGAAGTGCATACCAGGCTGGGCAGGACCTGAAGCTGGCCTGACATTCTTCCACCCCTAGAACCCTGTAGGTGGAGCCCTCAGTCAATTCCTAGGGTCTCTCCAGACAGACTGACTTCCTTGGGGTAGATGATGATTGATTGTGGTGGTTTCTTCATTACTTTAAACCTAATCAGTGCTTGGACTAATTTGAGTAATGATTACTCATTATTGGCAATTGCAGAGTTTAAGTCTTGCTTTATTTTGCTTTGCAAGGCAGCCAGTTGGGAAAATACTGGGAAACATCCCAGTTCACACACCATTTTCAAGATTAGAGTAGGAATAAATGATTCACAAAGCCCAGTGATGGACAGAAAGGCAGAGAGGTTTTGCAGAAGTTATATTACAGATTTTCTTGGCAGGAAACAATGACATTTCCCACGAGATCAAATGTGATAATCAAAGAGATAGTTCTTACTGGATTTGAAAGCCATTCAGCGTTTTACTGAAATTCCCAAGTTCAATAAATCACACTATTTCATATCATATTGTTATAGCACTCTGTCTTATAAATGAAGATTTATGATTCTCCAACCAATTTGCTATTGTTAAAAAAGATAATTAATGATACTAACATATAAACCAATGTGTTTTACGTTACAACTCAGTTGGTACATTTTTAAAGTGTCTCCCATCTTCTCTTCAGTTAAATCAAGTTTAAAAGTAAGTTTGCTCATATAGGTTGATTGATTTACAGCCTGGATGCATGAAAGGGAGACATTTTAGGCTGCTCAGCAAATAAATAATTTACAAAGTCATTAGATACCTAAAGATATTACATGGAGTGGGTTTATCCAATTATGTTCCAATAAAGTTTGAAGACCCATGAATTCACAAGAGAAAGAAAATTATAAGAGCCTGCATTCACAATCTCAAATTGCAAATAATGTTGCCTGTTGATTGGTTGGTTTTGTGCACACACGTGGGTTATGTGGCTAAGATTCTGACAGTTGTAATGGCTTTTATAGGTTTAGGCCACCATAAATATGGCAGTTATCCATTAGAAAAACTTTCATTTTGATCTTTCCATTTAAAAGATTTTTGGTTTTGTGTCTAAAGTCTACATTAGGAAAAGTTTCAAAAATTCCTTTAAAGATACTAAAGTATATTTGAACACATATTTTTGGAGAGGATAGTCATAAAGATGTTATTTTTTCCAGTTAGAAATTCAACTTAATCTGAAATGAGAATTTCAAAATCAGAATTTTATTCTAGTGATAGATTTGTTGCAATTTAGTGTTAAAGAACAGAAAGCAAAAAGAAAAAAAAAAAAAAAAAGATAAACCTTCTTAGGTATCAAAACATATTACAAAGCTAGGTTTATAATTAAAGTGCTATTGAAATGCTATTCTAATAAATAGACAACCAAAGAAAGAGAATAGAAAATTGAGAAAGAAACTTAATTGCTTATGAAAATTTATTGTCCAATAAAATGTAGCATCAAAATTAAGTCAAGGATAGATGGACTTTTTCACAAAATGTCTTCAGATATCTAGAAAGCCTTTTGGATTGGATTAATTTCTCAGAACTTACACCAGAATGAATTCTAAGTAGGTGGAGTACTAGAGGAATTCCTTTATAACATGGAAGGGGTGTAAATTTTTATAATTATGAATTTAAATATGGAAGCAATGAGGAAAAAGATTGATAAATTTTATTACCACACACACATACACACAGTGAAAAGATAAATAGCAAACAGGGAGCACTTAGAATTTATATCCCAGAGTTCATCTCCCTGATATATAAATTATATATACATATAAATTTATAATATGCACATGAATTATATATGAATATATAAATGGAAAGATAAATGCCAATTGCCCATAAAAATGGGTTTGTAATAGGAAGAAAACGTTCAAAGATTAAGCAAATAGGCTGGGCGCGGTGGCTTACACCTGTAATCCTAGCACTCTGGGAGGCTGAGGTGGGTAGATTTGCCTGAGCTCACAGATTTAAGACCAGCCTGAGCCGCAGAGAAACGCTGACTCTTAAAAATAGCCAGTCGTTGTGGCAGGCACTTGTAGTCCCAGCGACTTGGGAGGCTGAGGCAAGAGAATCACTTAAGCCCAAGAGTTTGAGGTTGCTGTGAGCTGTGATACCACAGCACTCTACCCAGGGTAACAAAGTGAGATTCTGTCCCCCCCCCCAAAAAAAAAAAGAAAGAAAAGTAAAAGAAAAAGAAAAAGAAGGAAAGAACAAAAAAGATTCATAGTTATATTAAAATGTTGAAACTAAATTAATATTGGAACTAAATTGAGACACCTGTCACTCATAAGCAAAAATCAAAAAATTTGACAATACTTTCTACAGGAGAGACTGTGGATAAAGAGTCACTCTCATGCCTTGATAGTGAGAATATAAAATAGTCAGCTTGGACAAAGAGATATTGGCAACATCTCACAGTTGACAAATGGTCGAGCATTTACTCTGTGATCCAGACATCCCACTTCTCAGAATCTATACACTGGCCAACACAAAACCAAAAATGAACATGTGTGAGGTTGTTCAATGTAGCACTATGTAGTACTATTTTTTGTGTGTGTGGTGTTTGTGTTTGTGTAAAGAAACATGCTTTGATCTGAGAAGGAAGCTATAGATAGAAGTTTTTTAGAATAACAGTAAGTCAAGTTCTAGTGATATATTTCATTTATTTTATTTTCACTTTAACTTGTTTAAGTGACAGATAACAATTTTACATTATGTGCACAGGGTAATGGTGACGTTCCAATATGTATATAGTGATCAGATCAGGGTATTAACATATCCATCATCTCAAACATTTGTCGTTTTTCTGTGTTGAAAATGTTCAATATCTTCATTCTAGGTATTTGAAACCAATGTTATCATTAACTATTGCCATCCTACCGTGGCATAGCACACCAGAACTTACCGATTCCTCCATTTAGAGTTTACCAATCATTAGAATTACAATTGTTTTTTGTAATGCCTAAAACTCTCTCCTCTTATAATGTAGTATCTTTTAACAGTTGACTCTGTTAAATTTTTAATAAAACATTAGCACTAATATTAACTAGTATTTAAATCAAAGATACCTTTTATAATTTTATTGCTGTTTTCTAATTATATTTTCACAACAACCCTGTGATGTGTTAATATCTGTAACATGATTGGCTCTATTTCATATTTGAAGAAGCAAGAGGCTGAAGAGATACCTTCCTCCCTGCAGGGCACCGAGTTAGCTACAACTCACTGGAAAGCCAGCTCTGACTCCAAATCTTTGATCTTATTTAAAATTCATGCTTTCCTCTGCCTGAAATGATATTTTCACATTTCTAAGTGAAGGAATTATGTAGGTTTACTAACAGTGCTACCCATTATCCTATCACTTAAAAAGAATGGTGCTGAGGACTCAGGGAAGATGTCAGGGAAGGCAGCGCTATGAGTCTCTCTCCCCACTTAGACCATAATTATACTTGCAAAATCTGTCTCATAGAACTATTTTGGAACTCTAGAAGGCTTGCAGCTTCCAGGGGAGGCTCGCACTGAAAATTGTCTTAATTTCAGTCAACTGCAGCTCTTAGAACAGTATCAGCGCCCCCATCTAGCCTCTGGTCCGTGGTAAGAAGCTGTTCATGTATTCCTGGAGGACACTGCACATATGGGAGCCAGGGTGGGCAAAGTGGACCCTGTCCTCCCAATTTTGAGGATCTGTAATCTGCTTATTACAGACCAAGAGACAGGTGGTTGTTGTATCCATCTTCATTGTGGCAAATCTCTCTCCTCCAGCTGAAGTAACTTCTGGGGAATCTTAAGGGCTAGTGCCCATTCCCCCTCCATTTTTATCTTTTTTTCCTCTTTGGGGATTCAGACACTAAAAACTAGGACATTCAAGAGAAACTACCTATAATGAAAAAATTAGAAAACACACATATGTTTAGGGAAAGGCACAGGCTCAGAAAATACCTAAGTAAACCTTGTTCGTATGGAATTTGTTCACAATTATGCAGGCTAAGAAGTGCCAGGATTTTCAGTCTGCAAGCTGGAGACCCAGGGAAGCCAGTGGTATAATTTCAATTTGAGTCCAAAGTCCTGAAAGCCAAGGAAGCCAGTAGTGTAAATTCCAGTCCAAGGGCAGCACAAGCCCTACGTCCCAACTCAGTCGGGCAGACAGGAAGCCAAAGGCCTTCTGGCTTCCTATGCCCTTTTGTTCTACGGAGACCCTCCAAAGGTTGAATGATGCCCATCTATTCTGGCGAAACAATCTGCTATACAATCCTGAGTCCACTGATTCAAACACTAATCTCATCTGGAAACATTCTCACAGATGCACCAGTAATACTATTTACCTGAGCACCCACTGGCACAATATAGGCAACACATCAAAAGTGCATATTGTATGATTCCAATCAGATGATATTTCAGAAAAAAAGGAAATTCAATTTGTAGAGTCAGATACCAGGCCAGGGGTACCTCAAGCTCAGTCTACTGGGAAGAGGAACATTTTTAGGGTAACAGAAACATTATTTATCTTGATTATGGTGGTAATTGCATAAAAGTATGTGCTCGTCAAAACTCACTGACAGCATGTTTAGAATGAGTACGTTCTGCTGTATGTAAATTTTATTCCAAAAAGTTTATTAAAAAGAGAACATTTTTACACTCACAAATGTTGATAATATCTATGAATAAAATTCTCCCTCTCCATGACTCTCACTCATTGATGAGTAAAATTTTCAGATGTTTGGTAATTTCTAAGTTATCGGCTTCTCTTGCTAAACTCAAATGTATCTAGTTCATGAAGTGTAACACAAAGAACTACATTTTGCCATTGGTTGGAGACTATTTTTATCCTATTTAAAATAAGTAAGTTAAAATATGAGTTTTGGAAATGTTTATAAATCAAATACTGAAAATTTCAAAATCTGATAGGCTTTCAAGAGATTTTAATTCCTGTTTCTTCTTTTCTGAAAATAGTTCAAGATTATGAATCAAAACAATTCAGAGCTTTTATATACTAACCTGTGAGAATAAACTTAATTAAAATTTTTGTATCTTTTTAGATTGAACCTATGTTTGTTGTCAAAGACCAAGAATAAATGAAAGGCTTTATAAATTCTTTATAAATGTACTTTCATCTTTTAAAAATAATAACTGTAACAACTATGTTGCCACCCAAATGTTTATGGCGTGACACTAAAGTGAAGAGAAAATAAACCATGTAAAATGGTTCAGGAAGCAGAGTTGCATAAACTTACATGCACATTCATAAAAACTAAGAGCATATACAAAAGTACCAAGTTTTTATACTATTTGTTGAATTGCAGATTTTTTTTTCCAAATTTTATTTGGCATTATATAATTTTTATCCTACAAATGATAATAACTACAAAATTTCTGGTATATAGTCATAGCAGGGAGTGTTGGTTTCTTTCCACTTGCAAAAGTTTGGAAATATAAACCCAAGTCTGATGTCAGTCAGCATTGGGTTTGATTTCTTTTGGAGCAGTTAAATGGTCCTGTGGTCTGGGGGATATAACCTTAACTACCCAATGCACAGTTTCCTGCAGCATGGAAGAAGCTTAGAAATACATCTATCACTGAAAGTTATTGTGAAGAGCAAATGAGAAAAGGCATTTAGAAAGAAACATGGTAATTGCCCAATAAATATTTTATAAGAGTAATAATATTAACAGCAATAGTAATATCAAGAGTGGAAAGGATTTATTAATAAAAAATACAATAGCATTCTGTGCTTGAACTTAAATAAGTATAAAGGACACTGCAATCATAATTTCCTTCAAAGTTTAACTTTTTAACCTTTGATTGTTGTTGTTTATGATGAATCATCTGAGGGTTCCAGTTCAAATATACCTAATCAGAAATAGCACAGCAGGAAGCCCAAATGCTGAATTAAATTCAACATTCTGCCTGTAAATTATTTGATTGGGTAAGTTATCAGAGACTATCTCCAAAAAAATAGCTAATATAACTGATCATTTAATGGCTTGATTTTTGTTTGTGTTAAGATCTTGCTTCTGGGCAAATATTTAGGTATAAATTAGCTTTTGGTGTAGCATATTTTGACTTCTTTACACTATAATGATATAAATTTCCAAGCTCACTATGTTTTTAAATTTAATTTTTATGTTCTAAACTAAGATTTTTTGTTGTTGTTGCTTTTGCTGAAATTAAGTCTCTACTTCCAACCAAATGTGTCCCATCTACCCCTTTGCTCTTTAAAAGTCTTCTCTGATCTTGACTAAATTAGGTAACTGCAAAATAATAAAACCTTAAGACAGGAAACTATAGGTATGTAGCCTATAGTGTCATGCTCCCATTTTAGAGAGACATTTTTCCAGTAGCCCCCAATCACGCAGAAAGCTGCAGCTTCGGGCTCCTGTCTTGGTGCTCTTCCCTCCACACCAAACTGTGTGGTGGTCTAGGAAAACAACACGAACCTGCATCGTGACTGAGTTTCCTCAGCATGAGCCAGGAAAAGAAGCAGTTGCCAAGATTCTCAGTGGAAATATGCTTTATGATTTGTAATGAATTTCAATGCAATTTTATTGAAGTTTAGACTGAAATGGTCCATGGTGAAAGTGGATGCTCATCATGTTCAAAAATAATCCTTTTTTTTTTTTTTTTTTTTTTTGAGACAGAGTCTCAAGCTGTTGCTCTGGGTATAGTACCGTGGAGCAACCTCAAACTCTTGAGCTTAAGTGATTCTCTTGCCTCAGCCTCCCAAATAGCTGGGACTACAGGTGCACACCACAATGCCCAGCTATTTTTTTGGGTGCAGTTGTCATTGTTGTTTGGCAGGCCCGAGCTGGCCCAGCTCCAGTGTATGTGGCTGGTGCCTTAGCCACTGAGCTATAGGCAACGAGCCAAAAATAATCTTTATACTTAAGATTAGTAGATGTGCTCTGAGTATCACTCCCAGTAGCTTTATACATGTTTTCACATTAAAGCAGTACAAATGCACTTGCATAATCTATATTTTGGCACATTTCAACTCTGCATAGCCCTGGCAAGGCTGTTTCATCTTCATTTGGCTTCTGGAAATGAATGCATGTGCTGGCCAATGTCAGGGTTCCCAAGCTTTCCCATGCTGGAAGACTCAAGAGTTCTTCGGCCTTCAGCAGACTAAGTGGAAAACAAACAAACAAACAAACAAAAAAAACCCTCTATTTACAACTACAAAAATGATTAATTGCCTTTATCATCATCAGTATCAGGTTCTTATGATTATTCCTAGAAGAAGGAGATGAGGAATAAATGCTGTCCTGAACACAAGATTCCTCCTGCCAATGAACATCTTGATATAAGACCTACAATTTAGAAAAACAATTCTTTGCAACAATTGTGGCTCTTAGTCTCATTGAGCACTATCATCACTAAGGAAGGCTGAGAGTAGTTGTGTCTTTCTTATAAAGTAGAATTCATAACATTTTTCCCTTTAACTCCAAAAATAGGATACCTCTGTAAACATGACTTGAATGTGAATGTCTCAGCACATTCATAAGTCATCCTAAAAGTGGGAAGCTCTTTGAACTTGGCCACCATATTGGTTCATCCAGGGAGAGGCATGAAAATACACTGAGGCAGAGGATATATTGGAGATAAAACTGGGTTGGATCGTGCTTTCTGTGCTCTGCGTCCAACTTTATTAATGCTTGGAAGAGGGGTCACCTGAGTCAGTGCCAGTGTTGGCTTTTCTAATGTTTATCAGAAAAGAATTCTAACAAACAGAAACTTGTTAGGAATTAAACATACTACACTCAGCATAATATCAAAAGCATTTTCCTATTGTTCCTTAGCAACATATTTCTTACCATAAGCAGAAATCTTTTATTATTATAGTGCATTTAAATTTCAATTTATTAAGTTACATGAATCACCCAAATAATGACATAATGATTATACTTTCATCTATCAGAGGCACTTTTTTCCTTTTGTGTGTGTGTGTTATAGCCTCAAGAGTTTTCTTTCTGAAGCTCCGTGTCCAGGGCACCAGGGTTACCCAAGGGCCATTCTCTAGTTTTTAGATATGATGTGCACAAGCAGAGGTTATAAAGATAATGTCATTGGGGAGAGGAGAGACCTTGAACCCAAGCTAAAGTTAGTTTTAATGAAACGTTTTTTTTTCTTCCCCCCTGACTATCCCCTTTCTTTGTTGCTTCAATGAAATATGTAAAATCTTACAGTGCCACGTTAATAAACAGGTATTCGTGTTTAATCACTTATAAAATGAATTAATTGATGCTAAATAAATGAAAGTGCTGAATACAACACGGCATAGTCACACTATTTCCATTGCCAGTATGCACAGCCAAGGAATCAGGATATCTTCTCCTCTCCTTTCTTTATTTTCAGGCTGCAAATTAATAAATGAACAAATAAATAACCTGTACAAAATCCATCATGTTTTGACTCTTGCTTTAAACAAATGATACCTTCCAGCTGTTTGGCAGGTGTCTATCGCTCATCTTGATAGGAATAAGCTGTGGGAAGCAAACTTCTTTACCTCGGGTGGATTTCAGGAGTGATTAAAGTCTTTTCTAGCCCTCTTCTTATCAGCTTTGGCCCAAATAAGCAATTTGTGCTTCCCATGGACTCAAGGGCATCAACCTCTGAGGATGACACCATATTACTCAGCATGTCATAAAATTTGCACTAGAACTGGTGTGCCAGTGATGTCAGATGATAGCAAAACTGCAATGTTGAATAATTATTTGGATTAGTAAAACTGTTACCCAGTCTTCTTTCTTCTAGTTGATTGACGCAGAGCTCAAGCTTAAGCCTGAAACACTCAGAACCCACAAGGCAAACAGGATACCTCCCCCAAAGAACTGAGGCTTTTTAAATTTTTTTTGCAAACTATTTCCAAATAGTGCGCCTCAGTTAGCCCTGTTCAAAATGCAACCCATGTAAGCAGGTGGAAGCAGTTTAGTAGGGCATACCTTCTCTGTCAACTGTCTGAAAAATTATTTTGAATTGCAAGTGCCACAAAGAACAGAAAATGTCACCAATTAGGGATTAAAATATCACATTCAGCAGATGTCTGAGCATTTTCCTGACAAGGGCCTAGGACTTCACGTGAGATGAAACTTTTATTTAATCTCATCACCCTGGCCCCAGAGTGAGTGCAGTTTCTGTGAATTTCTACCACTGTTCTGGGGGTATCACTTACCCCAAACTTGCCAGGTGATAAGATTTACTGAAACACTTGGTAATAACCACAATGTCTCTAAACTACTCATATGAGAATCTTCAGAAGATGGACCCAGGAGGGGGTACTATTATCAAGATCCCCCAGAAGACATGTTTGGGAAAATTGGCCCTGGAAATTCTCACATGTAATTTTCAAAGGATTCGTAATTAGAAAATAGAAAGTGGCTATACTTCTTATCTAACCTTAGTATGAAAAAAGGACTTTAAATTGCAGCAAAATGAATGAAGGATAAAGGTGAGAAAGAACATCTTTAACAATTCTTATCAAAAGTACAAACAGGAAATCTTTTTAAAGGAATAATCATTCAAATGTGCATATTCTCAGCTCTTAAAAGTATAGGCTCATCAAACATGGTTGGTAGAGTTACCATAAATTAAAAATCATTAAATTGAAATGAAACAGTACAGCAAGTGCTACTTTTAACTCTTAAAAAACAGGTAAAAAGCAAAATAAAAATACCAAACATTGGTAATGTTTTTTAAAAATCACAAACACAGGAAAAACACAGGAATCACAATTTAAAAATCACAAACACAGGAAAAAAATGATTTTAACAACTTTTGGAACTTATATTTGAAATAACAGAATCTGAGAAATGAGGGGAAATTGAGTATGAATTAATCAAGACATATGAAATAATATGTGCCTATAAAAGTACAATGGATTTCAGAAATTAAAATGTGAACATTGATATAAAAAGGACAATTAACCTCAGAATTAATTTGTAGTAACAGGAGAGAGTCAAAGTGAGCTAATCTACAAAGGAGCAAACAAAAGTTTATAAAAAGACAGAAAATACAAAAGACTGTTTAAGAGTTGTGGAAAAGTGTTTTAGTCTTTCTGATATCCATCTCATAAGAATTGCAGAAAGAAAACCTAGGAAAAGTGAAATAAGGGAATGGTACTAGACCAGAGATGTTGGCGTGGATGTGGAGAAAAGTGAACACTTCTACACTGCTGGTGGGAATGCAAATTAATACATTCCTTTGGGAAAGATTTTTGGAGAACACCTAGAGATCTAAAAATAGATCTGTCATTCAATCCTATAATTCCTCTGCTAGGTATATACCCAGAAGGACAAAAATCACATTATAACAAGATAGCTGTACCAGAATGTTTATTGCAGCCCAATTCATAATTGCTAAGTCATGGGAAAAACCTAAGTCCCCACTGATCCATGAATAGATTAATAAATTGTGGTATATGTACACCATGGAATCTTAATGCAGCCTTAAAGAAAGATGGAGACTTTACCTCTTTCATGTTTACATGGATGGAGCTGGAACATATTCTTTCTTAGTAAAGTATCTCAAGAATGGAAGAAAAAGTATCCAATGTACTCAGCCCTACTATGAAACTAATTTATGGCTTTCATATAAAAGCTATAACCCAGTTATAACCTAAAAATATGGGGAAGGGGGAGAGGGAGGGGAGGGAGGGGGGAGGATGGGTGGAGGGAGGGTGATTGGTGGAATTTCACCTATGGTGCATCTTACAAGGGTACATGTGAAACTTAGTAAATGTAGAATATAAATGTCTTAGCAGAATAACTAAGAAAATGCCAGGAAGGCTATGTTAACCAGTGTGATGAAAACCACTGACCAGGACCATGTCAAATGGTCTATAAAACCAGTGTATGGTGCCCCATGATCGCATTAATGTACACAGCTATGATTTAATAAAAAAAGAAAAAACGAAAAAAAAAGAAAAATCGATTCAGAACAGAGGTAAGACATGAATCCTCAGTTTGAGAATGACATTGCGTGGCAAGCAGAATGAACAAACAAGGGCTCTACAATACAAAATTATCCTTGTACTTAAACACTTTCAAGTGAGATTTTAGACATTGATCCAAAAGAATAAGAGGGAAAAAAATCAACTCCGTTTCAGAAAGACAAACATACAGCCAGACATAAAAGAAAATATCAAAGTGAAAGAGGACCCTCTTCCTATCAGACTCCATCAGTATCACTGAATGGAAGAAGAGAATGAATAAATAAATATCATCTGATTTTTAGGGAGCATACCTTAGAACTTATTATCCAAGTCCTGCCAAAATATTCCTTTAAAAAGTGCTAAAATTATTCCTCAGAAGATATCCTGATTCCTTAGGGTTCTATTGATAAAAATGAAAAAAAAAAAAAAAGAAAGAAAACCTAAAAATGGAGACATTAAGAAACCTTTCATTCTAAATAATTAATGGATCGATGAATGACTATTTAAAATATAATTTAGAACTGATTTTGAAACAAATCAATCTACTACTTCACATAGATCTGTGAAATGAAGCCAAAGGGATACGCAGAGGAAAAGTTGTAGACTTTTGTGTGTTTTTGACCAAAATAGAAATATCCAAGTTAGATGAATACCATACAGCAATGAAAAATGAACACAAAATGTTGAGCAGAAAAAGCCAGACACATAAGATTATGTATTTATTTCAAGAACAAAACCATCAAAAATAATCGAAGCTGTCAGACTCTAGGCTATCTTTTGGGGTGTTTGTGATGGGGTAGGGAGTGAGTAGGTAGTTGTTGATTGGAACCACTGACCAGGAACTGAGAGAAACTTGTGGTAAGATTCCAGTTGTTCATGAGCTGGTTGGTTACACAGGCCTGTTTAATTAGTGAAATGTGATCAAGCTGTGTCCTTAAAACATGCATATACTTACACATATATAATCATATATATACATATAAGTAAAAAGAATGAAAAATAAATTTATTTAGCTTTCAATTCATGAGGCTAGGAAAAGCTTAGATTGGTCTTATAATTAATAAGGACAGGCAACAAAAACTTTTAAAACTAAAAAAAGTGTTCATCGTCTTATGGCTATGGATTTCATTTTCTGATATCTACTCAAAAATATGCTTGCTTACCTGCATAGGGAGGTAAAGTCTCCAATCAAAGAACAAGGTGTGCATTAAATGTGAATTTCAGCCAAATAATATTTTTTTAATGTAACCGTGTCCCATGCAGTGTTTTTATTTGCTAAATTTGGCAACCTTAAGGATGGTGTCCTTAGGTATTCATTGCAGTATTCGTGGTGATAGTGGGGAGAATGGATGCTAACATAAATGTGTATCAGGAGCAGGATAATTGTATGATACAAACAGCCCTTCCATATCATAAAATACTATGAAGGGTGGGGTTGCATATAGTCAGTATCTTAAACGACATCACCAAGGTTATTTTTATTTTTTTATTACTAAATCATACCTGTGTACATTAATGTGATCATGGGGCACCATACAATGGTTTTATAGACCATTTGACATATTTTCATCACACTGGTAACACAGCATTCCTGGCATTTTCTCAGTTATTGTGTTAAGACATTTATAGTCTACATTTACTAAGTTTCACATGTACCCTTGTAAGACGCACCATAGGTGAAATCCGACCAATCACCCTCCCTCTGCCCATCCGTCCCCCTCCCTCGCTTCCCTCTCCCCCATCCCCATATTCTTAAGTTATAACTGGGTTATAGCTTTCATATGAAGGCCATAAATTAGTTTCATAGTAGGGCTGAGCACAATAGATACTTTTTCTTCCATTCTTGAGATACTTCACTAAGAAGAATATGTTCCATTCATGTAAACATGAAAGAGGTAAAGTCTCCATCTTTCTTTAAGGCTGCATGATATTCCAAGGTGTACATATACCACAATTTATTAATCTATTCATGGATCGGTGGGCACTTTGGCTTTCTCCATGACTTAACAATTATGAATTGGGCTGCAATAAACATTCTGGTACAAATATCTTTGTTATAATGTGATTTTTTGGTCTTCTGCGTATATACCTAGTAGAGGAATTATAGAATTGAATGACAGATCTATTTTTAGATCTCTAAGTGTTCTCCAAACATCTTTCCCAAAGGAATGTATTAATTTGCATTCCCACCAGCAGTATTGAAGTGTTCCCTTTTCTCCATATCCACGCCAACATCTCTGGTCGTGGGATTTTGTGATATGGGCTAATCTTACTGGAGTTAGATAATATCTCAAAGTAGTTTTGATTTGCATTTCTCTGATGATTAAGGATGATGAGCATTTTTTTTGTATGTCTGTAGCCATGCGCCTGTCTTCTTCAGAGAAGCTTGTCTTCAAGTCCCTTGCCCAGCCTGTGATGGGGTCACTTGTTCTTTTCTTGCTTATATGTTTGAGATCTCTGTGGATTCTGGTTAAAGCTATGTTAACCAGTGTGATGAAAATAGTCCAACTGTTTA
>CAUYPK010122546.1:0-46829 GCA_963574355.1 Loris lydekkerianus
AAATATATAGTATATGAATAGGTATAAATGTTTTATGGTTATAGTTCATTAAAATCTATATGAATAGAAAAGGAAAAAGTTTTGGAAATCCGTTGCACAACAATGTGAATATACTTAACACTACTGAACTACTTAAAAAAAATGATTAAGATTAGTAACTTTGTTTTTTGAAAGCACAATATAAAAAAACTACAAGAATAAATTGATTGAATAAAAACAAATCACCATTTAAGTTCAAATAAAAAACAAATTAATTCAAAAAAAAAAAAAACTTCCTATTCTGTAAATCATTTGAGAATTTTTCAGTTCATACAAATGTCTTTTTCTTATACACCTATCTTTCCATTTTTCATTATATATTTTTTTATCAATTTGTATCTACCACATTATTCCTAATTTGGCAATCAATAGTAGGGTATACTGGTATTTTTATAGGGTTATCAAAAGGAATTGCTCAATCATGGCAACAACAAATCTCACCATTAGAATTTATTTAGGAATGAAACTTTCTAATCAAATCTTAGTAAGTACTTCAACAACTGCCTCTATAGGATCCATCCAAATACTTTAAAGACCAAAAACTGTAAACACTGAAGGACTTCTTTTCTTCTAAGGCACGTTAGTTTAAACATTTCAATGTGAAATTCAGCCTTGCTATCTCAGGTTTACCAAAAAAGGAAAAATCATAGTCGCTGATCACCATGAAAGATCCAGAAATGGACCTACCAGGAGACGGTGTGAGCCCTAATGACCTCTATCTGGGGTCATTTTGTATCCCATTTTGGCACCACCATTTGTTGAGCTGCTCTCAAACAAATAACAATGCTAAAGAATAACCCTTCATTAAAAAAAAAAAAAAAAAGAAAAAAGACCCTTCATGAATGGAAAAGGACAAAGGCACCTCTTTGCAGAAGAATGTTTATTGTGGGATTTACAAAAAAAATTGTAACATAAAGGAGGGGACTTACTAAAAATAGTGTTAAGTTAATTAATTAAAGACAGCTATCAGTAAAATAATTATCAGGAGTAGGTAAGAAGGTAAACATCATAATTTCTAAATAGAGACACTGCACAAATACAAAATTAAAAATTATTGCATATTATTAAATCAAAATATAAATCTTGGAAATCTCCCATTCTCATTTCTTGCTTAAAATTTGGTAATTTTGAAAATGATAGAAAAAATAGGGAAAAAATATTAAGAAACAGGTTGGATAGTAACTATCATTATTAGCATTTTCCTTTTCTGTAAAATAATTCAATAAAAATAAAGCTGGAATTTATGTTCCAAGTTTATGAATCCATTTACATTTATCTTATTTAATCCGAGAGACTAAGTAATTGCTTGACATAACACAGCTACTAAATTCAGGAACCAGGATTGAAATCTGGGTCTTCTGATTTCAAACTCCGGTATTAATTTACCACCAAGTAAATCGTTTCCAGGGACTAAGTTCCTGGGACCAGGGTGGGATGTATCACAGAACATTGCAGCATAACCATGAGAAATCACGGAATCACATAATCTTGATTGTAAACACTACCAAGCCCTCCATTGAGCTCCTTTTGGGATAGCTTAACGAGCAAACATGAACATCTCAAAGTAACTGAGGTTGAAAGACCCATAAATTATGCTAAAGCCAGTCCTTTGACAGATCCTTTCCAAAACAAAGTAAAAATTATGAAATGCTCTTAATAGAAAAAAGAAAATACAAAAAAAGAAAGCTACACACCAATTTCTCTCATATAGTCTCAAAACTTCATAACAAAATAGAATTCAGCAACATACAAAAAAGACTTACTCACCATGACCAAGAGGGGCTTATTCCAGGGATGCAAGGGGTCTAGTTTTCCAAAATCAGTAAGTAGATTCCAAAACATTAACAGGCTAAAGAAGAAAATTCTCACTAAAAATCTATAGCTGGGCGGTGCCTGTGGCTCAGTGGGTAGGGCACCAGCCCCATATACTGAGGGTGACAGGTTTGAACGTGGCCCTGGCCAAACTGCAACAAATTGCAACAAAAAATAGCTGAGCATTGTGGCAGGCACCTGTAGTCCCAGCTACTTGGGAGGCTGAGGCAAGAGAATTGCCTAAGCCCAGGAGTTGGAGATTGCTGTGAGCTGTGATGCCATCACACTCTACAGAGGGCAATAAAGTGAGACTCTGTCTCTAAAAAAAAAAAAAAATCTATAGCTTACATCATATTTAATGATGAAAATCTGAATGCTTTTACTGTACAATAAGGAATAAGGCAAAGATGTTCACACTCACCACCCTCACTTAACATAACACTGGAAATTCTCCCTATAAGTTTTAGCTAATGCAACAAAGCAACAAAAGAAATAAACATGTAATAGTCTGGACAGGATGACATAATTGTCCCTATGTGATTGTTAATTAGGGGACAACTTGATTGGATTATGGGACACCTCAATAGCTGATAAAGAATTATTTCCAGGTATGTTTGTGCGGGTATCTCCTAAGGAGACAGGACTATACATTGGTGGACCGAGGGGGGAAGATCTGTTCTCCATGTGGGTGGGCACCATCCAATGGGTTGAGAACCCAGGTGGAACAAAAAGTCAGAGCAAAGGTGAATTTCTTCTCTCTCCCAGAGCTCGGACATCATCCTTCTTCTCCTGCCCTTGGACATTAGCACTCCGTTCTCCAGCGTCTGTACTCCAGGCCTTGCACTCAGTGGCCCCCAGGTTCATAGGCCTTCGGCCTCAGACTGAGGGTCAAACCACTGGCTTCTCTAGTTTGAAGACTTCAGACTTGGACTGAACCCTGCCCCTGACTTCCACGGGTCTCCCACTTGTAGATGGCTTGTCATGAGACTTTTTAGCCTCCATGTAAACCAATCCCCCTAATTCCATTTCATCCATCTATCCATCCATCCATTTATTATTTATTAAAGTGATTCTGTTTCTATCTACCTACCTACCTAGCTATTGACCTACCTACTACCTACCCTGTTGTGTTGGTTCTGTTTCTCCAGAGAACCCTAATATACCCTCTTTGAGGATATGATTGTCTACTTGTAAAATCCTGAGATATCATCAAAAGCCTCCAAAATACTTGTTCACGAATTAGAAGATTCAACATACAAAAGATATCAATTCTCCCAAAATTGCTATGCAGGGTTAATGCAATTCCAATCAAAATCTTAGCAAGATTTTTTGAAAATATAAATAAAATTATTCTAATTTGCAAAATAGATAAAGGAAATAGAATAGAACCATTTCAAAAAAAAGAATAAAGCAGGAAAAAATATCAGTCTATCCCATTTCAAAACTTATTACATAAAGTATTTAAAGCTACATGGCTTTGGCAGAGCAATAAACGTGTAGGTCAGCATAACAGAATAGAGGCTGAGAAGTAGACACACACCAACATGCCCAGTGATTTTAGAGAGAGATGCAAAATCGATTCAACGGAAGACAGATGATCTCTTCAAAACATGGGCTGGAGCAACTGGACGTCCACAGGCAAAAAATGAACCTTGACCTGTGGCTCATGCCTCATCAACAAAGTTAACTCAGAATGCATCGTGAACTTCAATGTAAAACACAAAAAAATATAAAATTTTAGAAAAAAATTTAGGAGAAAATCTTTGATACCTGAAGTTAGAATTGCCACCAAAACCATAATTCTTAAAATGAAAAACTTGCAAAAAAGACTTCATTAACATTTAAAAACTTTTGCTCTCCTAAGACCCTATCAAAAGATGAAAAAGGAAGTTCCAGACTAGGAGAAAAGATTCACAGATCACATATCCAACAAAGGGCTAGTAAGTAGGCTATATAAGGAGCTTTCAAAACTCAATAGTAAACAATCTGGCAGTTCCTACAAAAAGTGAAACATGACCCAGCAATTTCACTAATAGGAATAAAAACATGTATCTCCACAAAAACCTGTACATGAATGTTCACAGCAATGTTATTCATAAAAGCCAGAAAGTTGAAACAAGCCAGTGTCCATCGAATGATAAATAAAGTGTGATATATTCACACAATGGAATATTATATAGCAAATACAAGGAAATGAAGATCTAATACATGCTACTACCCATGCTATTAATACAGATTAACACTGAAACATTACGCTAAGCAAAAGATGTCAGTTACAAAAGTTAACATATCGTATGATTCCATTTACATGAAATGTCTAGAAGAGGCAAATCTACGAAGGCAGAAAGTAGATGAGATTAGCCTCAGGTGAGAGGGATGGAGGGAATAGGGAGTGATGCTAATGGGAACTGGGGGGTTCATTTTGGGGTGATGCAAATCTTCTGAATTTGATTGCGGTGATGGTTGTACAACTCTTAAAATAAGTCAAGAACTTCTGAATTATGCATCTTCAAGCGTGATTTTAATGGCAAATGAATTATACATCAGCAAAGCTGCTTTTTAAAAGGTTTGCTTTCCTAACATTCCAGAACCACCAAGGCATCTGTGGAACTTCTGTGTACCCTTCTGGTACTTTCTCTGCCATACAGCTGAAGAGAGAGGGAAGAAAGAAGCCACAGGAAACACTTACACAATAAGAAGGCAAGGCTCGGTGCCTGCAGCTCAGTGGCTAGGGGGCCAGCCACATACACCAGAGGTGGTGGGTTCAAACCCAGCCCCGGGCCTGCCAAACAACAATGACAACTACAATAACAAAATAGCCTGGCATTGTGGCAGGCACCTGTCGTCCCAGCTACTCAGGAGGCTAAGGCAAGAGAAACACTTGAGCCCAGGAGTTTTGAGGTTGCTGTGAGCAGTGATCCACAGCACTCTACCCAGGGTGACACAGTTAGACTCTGTCTCAAAAAAGAACAACAACAACAACAAAAAAAAAAAAAAAAAGAAAGCAAAATTGCCCGTCAATATTTTCTTGTTTCAAGAAGGCCTGATGTTTCATGTTTTGATTTAAAAAAAAAAAAAAAATTAAACTACATTCTCTATTTTTACAATATTTGTAATTACATTAATCCTCAGTCAAAATGTCAGTATTGGGGCTAGGCACGGTGGCTCACTCCTCTAATTCCAGCATTTGTGAGGCTGAGGCAGACGGATTGCCTGAGCTTACAGTTTCCAAACCAGCCTGAGCCAGAGCGAGACCTTGTCTCTAAAAATAGCCAGTGTTATGGCAGGCACCTGTAGTCCCAGCACAGCACTCTACCAAGGGCAACAAAGTGAGACTGTGTCTCAAAAATGAATAAATAAATAATTTAAAAAATCTCAGTATTATTTTGTTAAAATCAACAAAAGGCAATTGATTTGTTTACTTCAAAATTATATACATTTCACTTTTTAAAAATCAGTGAAATATCCTAATTTCCATAAGACTGGCACTGTGATGGTAACAAACTACTTAGTTTGCTTATCCTTTTCTGGGAGATAGTAAAGGAAAAGAGATCCCGAGAATGGGCAAAACAAATTACTACACTCAACTCCCAGAGCCAAATGACAGTGCTCATTTAAAACTAACTTTCACTGTTTAAGGAAACGATAGATGCTGTTCCTTTTGAACTTCTCAATCATGTAGTTATGGTAAAAGATTATTAAAAGCCATTATTTGATATCCCTAAGCATAGTAATCATTATCGATAAAAGAAGAAATAACATTTAAAAACCATCTGAACCAAAGTTTGGTTATTTCTGATCACCACAGTATTAGTCAGTACCTAGACTTTCTGCAAAAGGCAAAACAAAAAACAAATCACTGGTTGCCAGGGGACAGGTGTGTGATAAAAAGATTGACTATGAAGAGGTAGAACAAATTTTTTAGAATATTAAAAGTAATCTGTGCCATAATTGTGGGAGTGGATATATAACTACTCACATTTGTTCAAAACTCCCAGAACTATACCTTTTAAAAGTATGAATTTTATGTACATCAATTATACCTTAATAAACTTAACTTTTAAAAAGATACAATGGAAGGTTCTACATCACTGTCACAAAACAGAATGGAAGATTATGCCAGAATACAATGCTATTTTCCAAGAAACACAGAGACCAGAAACAATGTTTTACTTTCTTCCTGGTCCAAAAAAACCTAAGCTTTTTGCAGCATAAAAATCACTTCCTCGCTATCTACCATCAAAGAGGATGAAATATTTCTTAGATATATGAAAAAGGGTCAAATTAGAAAATGCTTATATGAAAATGTCAGTTTGTTAATAATCAATGTTACAAATGTTGTCAATTAACTATATGGTGATACTTTGGTATTTCTTATGTACTCAAGATAAATAAATAAATTTATTTGTCAAATTATACCATACATTCTAAGAAGACTTTCTGGGCATCTCTAAAATATTTGGCAGTGATGGATATCTCATAAAGGTTCAATAAATACACCTTGAATAGGACTGAATACCTTCTCTTCCATGATATAGATTATGTTATTTAAATGTACTAGAAAACAACAGTAAGGGTGTTTTGGGAAAAAGATACAATAAAAGATATAATAAAGAGATGAAGAGAGTAAAGAGATAATGGTAAATTAATGGAAAGATGTGAAACTTTAAACAACAGGCAGTGAATCCCCAAATCCAGATTGCACAGAATAAAAAAGTGTATGTCCATTATGCAGACAATATTTCTGTGTGAGTTCTACACTGCAAATCCAGTGTCAATTAAGAAAAGTGGAATGGAGGAGAACACTGTAGTAAAAGGGAAGAGGAAGGGTTGTGGCCGGCAGCAGAAGTGAGACTTAAAGGACAGGAGAACACGACTCTGAGATTTTCACAGCTCCCTCTTCATCCTGAGAGCTCTACAGAAATAAAACTCCCCATGCACATGAATACTTTTTAATCACTTTAGAAAAGTTTGTTAAATATAAATAGGGAAATACAGTCTTCAAAAATCAATGGAATGAAACTACGTTCACCTGTCTCCAGCAGTAGATTCAGATATATTATTCTAAAATTTATCTTTCATCAGCTTATAAACGACCTTTATAAATTTTTTCCTAATTGGCTAACTATATCCGAGTAATAATAAATAGTACTAGCTTAGAAGACTATAATGTCATGGGATTAACTTGAAAACCAAGAATAAAATACTAAATTTTAGTATAGTAGTATTTAAAATACAGCACTTTATCCAATATTGAAATTTTAAACCCTCTGCAGTTCATTATAATTTTATTGTTTTAGTGAAGATTAGATGTAAGTAACAAACAATATTGTTAGGACGAAGAACAAAGAAGGATATTTATAAACATTAAGCAAAATTATATTTCTCATTCCCATGGTAACATAGATTTCCACTGAAATTGAAAAATATAACCAAAAGAACAGAAGATACTTCTATTTTATCTGTTTCTCACAACTGTGGTTTTCCAGTGGTCCAATTAAAGTATACTGGAGGCAACAATTTGATATGAACATTTACTGTAAATGAAGTAAAATTTAACAGTAAGGGAGTATGTGAGTAGCTACAGTTTCCTTTCAGGCAGAAGCCTTGAATTTATTGGAAGCAGATCTCTGCAGCGACTGCCCAGCTCTGCCCCACATTCCCCACGATCCTTATGACAGACAGACAGCCTGCCTCACATTAATTCACTTCACACCACTCCTATCGATCCACAGCCGGTTCCCTCGTCTCTCTGCACACACTGCCTGTCTGGCTGCCTACATCCACATCAGCACACACACACAAAGGCCACAGAAAGATAACCTTTTGCTTTCCATTAAAGACACAGTCTCTACTTTTCCTTCTGCAATAACATCAAAAATATAAAATATAACAGTTTATATATTGTCTTGTAGAAAAGTCTTCCTGTAAGCAGTGTTGGGTCCATTAATCCCTTATTCTGAATAATGATCATTCCACTTAATCAAAAACAAGTTAGTGTACTAAAGGACACAGAGCAATTAGAGAAATAAAATAAGCAAATCATCTTCAAGCTTCAATAAGGATGTAATAATTATTTGGTGACATGAGTTTTAATCTATATTTTTAAAGAAATTAAATACCTGTATATTTTTTCTTAACTAGTTTTTCTTTTTCTTCTTAAAAAATTTCTCTTATATAAATTGTAATTATAAGCAAATCTAAAAACAAAAGGAACACATTTACTAAAAAACACACAAGGAATAGGAAACACAGGAAGTACCGTGTGCCAACAGGGTGTCAGTGTGAGTGTGTAAGGCTTCATCATTTACCTTTCCCCACAAAACCTGAAAATGATCCATGATGAAAAGCATCCCTAATACTTTTAATTCACTGCATGTACTTTTTTTCAAAGATTACAGTTTTATTGGCAGTCTATGAGCTGACTTATCACCAATTTTGGTTTGAAAAGACAAAAATAGAACAAGATTTATATATATTGTTCAATCTACAAAGTGTTGTGAGACAAAGGCAAAATTACCTTGATACACAACTGTATAAAAGCATAAAATTATAACCTCTGGCTGACTTAAAAACCCAAATAGTAATTAGAATTATATATCTCAGACCTATGCAAAGTGTGTTCTCATACATAAGAAGATAACTTTGCAACTCTTTCTGGATTTATTTTTATTTTTGCTAGCATTACACAGGCTCAGATTACTCCATCAAGTACTAACAAAAACAGTGCATTAAGTACATGTAGTACACTAATATGTTTTTATTTATAATAATAGTAAGTTGCTTTGGAAATCAAAGTAAGGGAAATTGATGAAGTCTCCTGACGCTGACGGCTTTAAAATAAGGAAGTTAAGCTCTGGATTGAACCTAAGAATGGGATGGATGTGAACAAGAGACAGGGCGGCCCCTTCACTAAGCGTGAAGCTAAGCAACAGCAACGGTGAAGACAGCAGCCCTGCAGTGCTCCCCCATTATCATGAATACTCATGGAGCACTCAGGCCACTACCCAACACACCCGGGAACAGGTACTAGAAACACTAAGGTGAGAAGACACAGCCTCGGCTCCCAACAATCTCCACGTGAGCTGAAGCTATGGGGCGTCATTAAATGACCTCTCTGTAGCAATGTGAAGAATCACCTTAAAGACTCAATGAATGAAGGTAGCAACAAGGCCAGTGATTTTCGGACCATGCTACTGGGAGCCTTTAAGTCCCCTGGATGTGCCAGAAGCAGGGAGACCTCCACACACTTCATCTTCCGCTCTTTATACATGACTGGGCGGGCACACCACACGCCTGTGCACATGTTTTATAGAAATCTTCATTTGAAGAAAGGAAACTACCGTATATACTCGAGTATATAGGTACTTTTTTAAAGGCTGAAAAAAAGATCTAGATTAATTAAAAAAAAAAAAAAAAGGACAGTATAAATGGGGATAAAAATCAAGAATGGTTTTCAGATAGAACACACAGAATGAGGTGGCTCTCTCAACATGGGCTACAACAAGAAGGGAAGATTCATTCATTTACCTTTTTGAATGGTGGTTATGCTAAACAAAGCAGATAAAAATGAAAGGGGGAAACACAAAGACTTTACACTAGAGAAACTGACAAGTATGTGGGAAATGTTTATTTATAAAGAGTAAAAATGCAGTTCATTAACAACATGAAGAAAAATCAGCTCTTCTTTGGGTGAGGAGTGGAAGAGAAATCATCCACAAGGCAACTTCACGAGAAGAAAGTAGCTGTGTGTTGAAGTATATATAAGAGCTTACAGTGGAATGAGCCTGAGTAAAGACAATCCCAGAAAGACCCGGATGCATCTGCAGACTTGGACAGGAAGGGAACAAGCACCGAGAGAGGTGTGACACAGCATTTGAGGTCAGAGCCCCAACGGCAATGAGAAACAGGGTGCTGATAGGAAATCTCAAACAGGAAAGAAATAGGTTTTTATTCCTTAAGATAGACACCTGGGCCCAGTCTGGAAGACGGAGGAGGATAGCTGGTAAATGCAATCATAAGGCTGCTAAGGTTGTTGACTGTGCAATAATAATAAACAAGAACGTTAATCCCCGAGATTTAGGGTTAAGGACAATCTTATCTCTCTTTCTGGTCATCAGAATAATTTCAGGAATTCAGTTTTGGATAGAGTTAAAAAAAGCTATTTGAAGACACAGTTATGAAGGTAGAGAGTTTAATCTGGTGCTGATTATAATCTGTGCCAAAACACACAATCCCAAACACCATATTCCCTAATGTTGAAACTCCAAAAGATCAAAGTCCCTAAAGTCTAAAATTCTGCACATCTAAAAATCCCTAAAGTCTAAAATCCCCCAAATAATAATTCTGGAAGATTAAAATCCCAAATGTTGAAGTCCTGAAAGTTGAATACTGGGGAAGCTATTAAAGTCATTACATGAAGCACAGTTGCATCGTGCAGGGCCAAACTATTACCTCGTTATTGTCTTTATTTGGGGTATGGTTTAAATAGACGTGTATGGGTGCCAACTAAAGTGGATTTGTTAGGTGTTAACTAATTTTAGGTGTTAACTGGCCTGGATTAAGGAATGCCTAGAAATCTCCTGAGGCATTATTTGTCTGTGCCTTCGAGGGTGTTTCCAGAGGAGATTAACATGAGAGTCCGAGTGAACTAGTGGGGAAAGCCTGTCTCTCTGAGTTGGTGAGCACCATCTAATCAACCAGGGGTCCAGAGAGATCAAATACTGACAGCAAACTGGTCCCTCTCTGAGACCTGCGACATAGTTTTCCTCTGCTCCTTTGGACATCAGAAATTTGACTCCTTGAAAATGCATTACCACAATGCTGACTTTGTGTGTAAGCATTGTGTCTGCATGCAAAACTGTTGAAACTTCTTCAGTAAATGAGATGATCCTTTTGCACATCTACATTTGTCAAAAGATAAAATTTCTCAAAATTTTGGCTCTCTGGGCAACTGCATATGTTTGGTGGTGACTCACCACAATTTTTGATCAATCTTATCAAAAGACTTAAGTTGCCCGTTGTGGCATTTCAGATGACTGCAATTTTAAAGCTGGGTAAACACAACTACCAACCAAATGTATGCATTTATACAGTTCACTTTTTGACCTACATCTTCATGAATAGGTTCATCTGCTCCTTACTGTACTACCTGTGTGACTGTTGTTACTAAATCTGAATATTTATGCTTAAAAAAATGTATGTTATTATTGCCTATTTCATTGTGTAACATGACCTATGAAATATTGCCATGTTGTATGTTTCTCAAATAAAGCACCTTTCCAAATGTAAAGAATGTCTTTGATCTCCTCCTTACATTGACCGCCTCCTTAAGTTGACCTAATTTCCACAGACCGGACATGTACCACATGAACGTGTCAGTACAGTAGGCCTCGTTTCTCATGTTGTACACCTCCGTAGGTTGACCAGTTTGTTACACTCCCTTGGGTGGTCAACCTAACAGAGTTTCCACTGCATTTTTTCCAGAATATTAGTTCCATTGTATATTTTTAAGATTTTAATCTTTCAGGACATTGACTTACAGGCTTTTAGATTTGAGGGATTTTAACCTTTCAGGATTTCAATATCCAGATTTATAGGTTTAGAATTATGTCTTTCAGGATTATGGCCCAAATCCAGTTTAACCTGTCCTTGTACATTGTTCCAGAGAGGTGACCAACGAAAAGCAATGTTGTGTCTGGCAACACAGCCTGGCTGCCTTCCATCTGTGTGTGCAACCTGATCAATACAAGATAACAGGCAGTGACGTGTTATATGCTAACTAAATCCAATAATGAAGTTTAGCACAGTGCCTAATATGTAGTAAGCGCTCAATAAGCAGCATGATAAGTACCATTAGTGGTATTGCTACTGCTTTTGTTAATACTAATTTTTGCTTCTTACTATTTTTTTTCCAGGAAGTATTTCACTACTTGCAGGGAAATATTCAATATTCAGCTTTTTGATGAACCCATATATTTAG
The DNA here is from genome assembly GCA_963574355.1 of Loris lydekkerianus. Classification (NCBI taxonomy): domain Eukaryota; kingdom Metazoa; phylum Chordata; class Mammalia; order Primates; family Lorisidae; genus Loris; species Loris lydekkerianus. The sequence continues at coordinate 11,834 of CAUYPK010122546.1, forward strand.
GTTTCTTAAAAAAGTTTTATCAAACATCATATTCTCCCCTTTGAGATCCTCATATCCAAACATATTATGGTATCTAATTATACATAAAACACTTGAAGGCAAAGAACAAGTTCCTCTTATCTTTTGTTGCTACCAAGTATTTTATTTTCAAATATCTACACACATGCACATGAGCATGGACACACAGACACACACAGAGAGGTAGGAAAGCTTTTACTCAATTGCCACAGAAAATAACTAATCTGAAAATAAATACATGATAATTTTATTTTACTATTAAGCTAGTAGATGGCACAATTATTTGGCAGCAATATGTTATGAGATCACACATTTGTGATATCCCATCAATTCTCACAATGAATTAGATAAACATAGCAATGTGCTCTGACTTTATTATTTAAGAATGTTCAGTTCTTCGATAGAGAACAAGAACAACAATAAGGTGAATGAAACTCTTAAGAAGGGTTATTTGTAAAAAGTAAATGAATGAGCAACTTGCAAGAATAAAGGCAAAACCGTAAGATACATTAAGTACAGATACTTAAGTTGCACTTGAAAATTACAGATCTGCTGAAGGCTTGCACCTGGTCTACATAAAGAACTGTCAAAATGCAACACTAAGAAAACCACAACCCAAGGAGAAAAACCGAGGAAGAGATTCAGACAGACATTTCACCAGTGAGGACAGGATAGGGAATAATCGCATGGAAGTATGCTCAACATTGTTAGTTGTCAGGGAAAAGCAAATTACAATCACAGTAAACCCCAAACTTAGATCCACACAAAACTGTGTACATGAATAGTTACTTCAGGTTTATTCATAATCACCCAAACCTGTAAGCAACACAGAGGTCCCTAAACAGGGTAATGGATACATATACTTTGGTACAGCCATACACAGAATCGAACACTGGTCAGCAGTAACAAGGAGTGAACAAAGACCATGCAATCATGTAAAGGGATCTTAAACGCACTGTGGCACATGAAAGAAGCCAAACCCAAAAGGCTCGTGTTGTATGATTCCAGTTACAAGGGATTTTGGAAAAGGCAAAACTAAGAGGATAGAAAACGTATCAGCGGTTGCCAGGGATTAGAAGAAGAGGGGTTGATTACATAAGGGATACATAAGGAAATACCTGACATGTTTAATGTGTTTTGTATGGTACAGCAGTGGTGGAATTTCGACTCAACCCATTTGTCAAAACCCAAAGACCCACAGACCATAAAGGATAAGCTTCACTGTATGCAAATTAAAAAAATGAATTAATCATAATGCCAGAGAAACGCAGGATAAACTGTAGACTCTGACAAATGAATCAAAGTATATTACAAATGTATGCCATAACCTCACTGCAAGAGAAAAGAAAAAAGGAGCTGACCTAAGAAACTCTAGAAAACAGGACAAAGGACTGGTTAATGTAACGCTAGACAAAAAGCCCTGTACACAAATACTGCAGCCAACAAATTCGTTTTCCACATAGTATGAGTTAAGCAAACCTAAATTAGTCTTTATGTCTACTAGGGTTGAAAAAAATAAGTAAACCTATTGTAGATACAGAGGGTCAGGTTTCTGAAACTCAGAGAAAGAAATTACAAATAGGCAAAGAGGGAGAGTAGAATGAATGCTGTGGTAGTGAATGAAAACAGGAGCTGTCAGTACAAACTTGTGTCTGTTTAAAAAATATATATATGCACACACATATATACACACATACACACACACAGACACGGAAATAATCATAGCCATGTGTGTGTGTGCATGAGTTAATATGCTTACGTAAGTTTCCCAGTTCTGCCCACTAAAAGAACCCAAAAGCAGTGAAATCTCAGTAGCAACAAGCACATCTAGCGCCCAGGTCTGAATTTCTACTACCTTCATTAAAAGGAACCAGGGCTCCCGGGACAAATGGCTGATTCCAGCACTGTGGCAGAGAGACCACTGGATGAACAAGGGAGCATGTGTCAGAAAATAAGACAGTGCTTTGAGGAAGAAAAAAAAAAGATAAGACTGTATCAAAATGACACTGAAGCCAACTTAAAGAGCTCCCCATGGGTAACACTAGAATAATCTGAGCAACAAATTGTCATTATAAATGTTCCATTGCTTAAATAGTTATTAACAGCCTGCTAAGGGCTTGGTGCTTGGTCTTTGGGGACAATAAGTAAGGTCCTGGACCCTGGCTCCAAGGAGATCTCAGTACTTAACTAAACGTATTTCTTTTTATGAAGACTGCATGGCTTCGGTATCACAGTGAAACACAAACTATGTCTCAAAATGTAAGTACATAGGATATTTATGCACAGAACACAGAGACAGAAAGAGAGAAAATGAAGTAGTAGGTATATGCCATGTATTTACTTCATCCAGGAACCATGACAAAGTGGCATCAAACGCTGAAGCTACAAACATTCATTTTCTGTAATGAGCACGATGCATCTGTAGAAGCCATCATTATCCCACTACATTACACTGATTAAATCTCACAATTCATTTTCAAGACTATTCATATCTAACCAATGATTTAGAGGAGAATGAAAAGTTGAATTAAGTTAAAGAGCTCCCAACATTGCCTCTGGCAGAGCTTTTAAAAAATTAACTTGTAAACAAAGTTATACAAAGAATGAAAAATGAAACAGACAAGTACTAAGATAGCAGAGATATGACAATGTATGAAGAAAATAGAAACTTTTCATTTTTTAATGCACCTCAGTCTTGTAACTACACTATCCCCTAGAAATGTAATTGGAACGTCAAGTGTACCACATTTCTTTACTTGGGGTTTCCCTTTTTTTTTTTTTTTTCTTTTCAGAGTTAACATTCAATATTTATTTCTTTTTTTTTATTATTATTATTAAATCATATCTGCGTACCTTGATATGATCATGTGGCATCATACACTAGCTTCATAGAACATTTGACACATTTTCATCCCAATAGACAATATAGCCTTCCTGGCATTTTCCTAGTTACCGTGGCATGACACTTACATTTCACATTTGCTGAGTTTCACCCTTACCCTTGTAAGATGCCCCGTAGGTGTGAGTCCACCAATACCCCTCCCTCAACCTCCCTACCCCCTCAAAACTTTTTAAACAAGGGGCCAATTCACTGTCCCTCAGACGGTTAGAGGGCCAGACTATAGTTAAAAAAAAAAACCTATGAACAAATTCCTATGCACACGGCACATATTTTATTTTGAAATAAAAAAACAAAATGGGAACAAATACAATCACACCGCCTCATGTGGCCCTCGGGCCGCAGTTTGAGGACCCCTGATGTAGATCATAAATTTATTCCAGGGAATTCTGTATTCGTAGTTGCTATTCTTCCTAGGGCACCAGCGCTGGCCTGGCCCCTGTTCCTATGTCTAGGCACCTGGGCAGGGTGAGAGGCACGTTTGGGGCCAGAGGACCCGAAGGTGGCTGCGGACAGCCGGGTGCCCCTCCGGGGGGGCGCCCGGTCCGCGACAACCATATGGGAAACTGGGTGGCGTCCCCTTGTGGCCGCCGCAGGGGCAGCACTTCTGCTAATTTTCAACTCCACTTTGGCATCACCTCCCTGGAAACAGCTTTATTTATACAGTGTCTTAACAAGGTTGCACAAATCTTAACACATGGGGTAGAGATCAACCTTAAAGAGGGAAAACTGTGCAGTTGGCAATAACAAGGAAAGTACGTATGAGACATGAGACTTTTGGAAGGTGGAAAGAATGTTGTTAAAGGAGGAGAAACGGTTGGAGGTGGCTCTGCTAAGCATTTACCAGGCTGTGGCTGCCCTGCTGCCCACAGCCCGCTCTCCACACCTGCTGTCAGGTGCTAATGGATCAACCTTTTGACTTGTGATTTAACTTTCCAAACCCCCTAACCTAGGATAGGGGTGTTCACCAACCATCCCAAGTTGTGTTTTATTAAGCACCTACTGTGTGCCAGGCACTGGAGGTACACAATGAGGGACTGACAAGGTCCCTCTTTTTAGGGAGGCTTATATTCTGGGACATGGAGAGAAGCAGGTAGTTTGAGCCGTGTTTGTAAGTAAAGTCAGAAGAACTTGGAGAAGGGCTGGAAACACATCCATTGGGAATGTGGGGAGAGAAGAGAAAGCCAGTGACTTCTTGGCTTTCAGCCTAAGGATCAGGGTGGATGGTGGTGAATGAAAGCTTCCAGAGGGGGAACCAGGAGCGATCTCAGCATGTAGAAGACATCAAATGCCAGTGTGATATGTGGATTGGAGGAGGTTGGGCCACCATGGCCTGGTGCTCCTCCTTCCTCAGGGAAGATTAAACATGGACTAGGCACACATACACATATGCACACACACACTCGGTGCCTAGTTACATTCAAATTTTGGGCAAAGAATTTTTTTTAGTATAAGTATGTCCAATTTAAATGGGCATCTTGTGTTTAATCTGGAACCCTACCTAGTGGTCCTCTCAGCCTCTGCCAAATGTGAATCAGGAACATCTGGGAGACAAGGAAACCCTTCAAAACATTAAAATTCTTCCTTAATAGTTTTTGCCTAATGTCTATTTTTTTTTAATTTATCAGGTTTCTTCCAGCCAATAGAGTTATCAGCCCTTTATCTTGAGGTTTCTTTCTCTCACAGGAAATAAGCCAGCTTCATGATTCTTATGAATTTATGATTCTTCTGAATTTTTTCAGATAGAATTTTGGCTTGTACTGTATAAATGTCGAGGATGGCTGATCTTGCCATCTGCTTTGGAAATAGTCTCCTCTACCATTAAAGGGTAAATTCTCTCTAGATTGGATATTCGATGCACATTTGTTTCTTTTCCTTGATGTAACTCAGGAAGGACTCAGAGTTCCTGCTGAAGCTGCCGCCTCTCCTGTCTGTGTTTGTCTGACTTGTAGGGCATCAATGATTTCATCTCCTTCAGCTAATGAAGTGTGCATTCGTTTTCTCTTCAAGTGTTTTCAGAGAACCCTGTGAGTTGCATCAGTTTCATCACAACTGTCCATTTGTCTTCTGGGGTTTGTTTTCGAGTGTGGTAGTTCTCTTCAGCTCTAAGTGTGGAAGACAACACGGATGATGGGAACAACACCCATCCACCTTCCTGAAGCAGGTGGCCACCCAGAGGCTGGATCTGACTTGACGTTTCATCTGTGTAATGTTCACTCATTCCCCCTTCCCTTCTTTGGATTCTTGTGAACGCAACTTTATGTGTCCCTGAAGCCCATCACGGTCCCCCAGAGTACTCTTCCTAGTGCCTAAAGGTGTTCTTTTCCTTTTTGATGTATTTTGAAGGCTGTTTCAGTTGCAGATACTTGATATTGGATATATTTTGATACATCTTCTAAAGACCAAATGTTTTTTATAATGCTATTGTACCAAACGTTTAGATTTCTCTTTATGTCATTTATTAAAAGCCCAAGTAAAGAGTTGGCGATTTCCAGCTTTTTACTAAATGGTCTCTAGCTTTCATATTTCTTTCTTTCTTCTTTTTTTTTTTTTTTGAGACAGAATCTCAAGTCGTCACCCTCGGTAGAGTGCTGTGGCATCACAGCTCACAGCAACCTCAAACTCTTGGGCTTAAGCGATTCTCTTGCCTCAGCCTCCCAAGTAGCTGGGAGTACAGGTGCCCACCACAACACCTGGCTATTTTGTTGTTGTTGCCATTGTTGTTTAGCTGGCCCGGGTTGGATTCAAACCCGCCAGCCTCAGTGTATGTGGCTGGTGCCGCAACCACTATGCTACAGGCGCTGAGCCCAGTTTTTATATTTCTGATCATTCGTTCTCCATTAAAGTCTGGTTTCTATTAAAGTTCATTCAAGGCCTTCACTGTCATTTTCCCATGAGGCTGAGTTTCAGAAATTTGATGTGTTTCCCCCAAAAGGGTAGAAATTCCAGTGCCCAGTTTGCCTGTACTTGCATAATGTAGGCTCTTAGCAAAACCCCATCACTACTGCCAGCTTGCCCAACAGTTTATGGAGAGCTGGGCCTGGTCCAAGATCCCCTACATTGCTGCCACCACCTGGCATGGTATCTGTAGGACCAGCATCACACACAGCATCATGGCAAATCCTACATGGTCTAGAGGCCACTGTGGAGTTCCTCACATTGCCAGGACCCTGCCAGCCATAACAGACCAAGCAGAACACAGAGAACATTCCACCTGGAACCAACCCAGTCCCACCAACCAAGGCAGACTCCAAAGAAGATGAGGTAGGGGACAAATGCCACAGGCCTGGCCCATATCCCTTCTCTTGGTGAGTAAACTTTTCATTCTTAGGCCCTGGAGGTCTCATCTTGCCCATACAAGATCACATAAAACTCCTGACCCTAAGTCCCTCCTTGGTTTGGGTCTGGCCAGTTTGGGATATGTGTAGGGAGGAGTATAGCAGGTGATATGGGCCTGCAAAGGGCTTTGACTTACTTCCCTTTAACACTAACCTCTCTGTCACCCTGTGGTCTCTCAATAGCAAACAGCCTAGTTCAAGGTGTTTTACTTGGTGGTTGGCTTCCAAGAGAATGAAAAAGAATCTTCCAGGCCTCATATAGGCCAGGCCTAGGAACTGGCCAAGCATCATTTCTACTACATTCTATTAGAGAAAGCAAGTCACAGACGGTACAAATTTGAGAAATGGGAAAGTAACTCCATCTCTTGTTAGAAGGTGTGGTATGTGGTTGGAGGATGGAGGAATTTTTGATGACCCTTTTTGGAGATAAACCACTACAGGGGTGTTGACTACTCAACACTACAAGGTTTTAGTTATAAAAATACGTGCCCATACATGTCATGAACATTCAGGTACGTGGCTTTGTGTGGGCATTTATTTCCATTTGTGGATTCATATGATTATGGATTCATCTGTTTTGCTGTTTAGTTCTGTCAATGTTTGCTTCGTGTACTTTGAAACTGTTATTAGGTACAGGCATACATAGGATTGTCTTCTTGAGAGGAAATATCTGCCTTTATATTTGGGAGCACTTCTTGGTTCAATGTCACTTTCTTGATATTAATATGGTTACACTAGGTTTCTTGTAGTGTTTGCATGCTTTTTCTTAATCGTTTAAGTTACCTGTATCTTTATATTTAACATGCATTTGTTGTAAACATCATATAGTTAAGCTTGCTTTTTTAAAATCCAGAGTGGCTTTTAATGGGAGTGTTTATCCTGTTTATGTTTAACGTTAGTATTGATACGGTTGAGTTTAAGTTCATCGTCTTCTTATTCATTTTTTAATGTCTCCTATCTGTCCTTTGTTCCTGGTTTCTCTTTTTCTGTCTTTATTTTTTTGATTAATCAAGTATACTGTGGTATTTTAGCTCCTCTGTTGTTTTTTCAGATATACATCTTTGTTTCCTTTTGATTTTTTTTTTTACTGGTTGCTTCAGGGATTCAATAAAGCATGTATTTTTCATTTATCCTGGTCTATATTAAGTTAATATTAAACCACTTCTGTATAACACCAGAACCTTACAACAGTATAATTACTCCTGTGCTGTCCTTGATCTGCCCACATCAGACACTTTGCTTCCACGTTATAAACCCTGTGATCTACAGGATGGCTAAATAGTTACAACTATTTAAATTACACATGGACTTTATGGCTACCCTGTATTATTATTTTTGCCTTGAATAGTCAATTGCCTTTTAAAGGAAGTAGGAAAGAGATAAAAGAGCCTTTTATATTTGCCCATATATTTCTTGTCCTCGTTATCCTCTGTTTCCATCTGGATCATTTCTGTTCGTCTAATGAGCCCCCTGTAGCATCTCTTGTGTAAGACTCTGTAGGCTATGAATTTCTCAGCTGTAATTTATCCAGAAATGTCCTTACTTCACCTTCATTTAAAACTTAAAAAAAAAATGGCATGATAGAAATGAAAATATTCTTCCTTATTTCCATATCACAGTGATATTTTACCACTACTTTGTGCTAAGAAAAATGCATTGGTAACTATTACTTTATTTCTCAATGGGATATAGTCAATAGAAAAGGCCCATTTTTTTTTGACACTAAAGTGTTTCCAAAATTTAAGACAGATGGAGAAAAGCAAAATATTCTGTCAAATATATCTTTTTTTAGTTATATATATAGTTTTAGTATATCTAAAAATCATTGAACTGAATTATAGAATTCAATTGAGCAACCATCTTTAGAATCTCTGGTGTTAGAACAGTTCAGTCATACCCAAGTGTTCATTACAATTAATCCCTGCTTCCTTCATCAGTCCTAAAGAACCCCTGGTTTCTGTCTTATAAATTTGAGACAGTTCATACACACGGAATCACACAATATGTAGTCATTGTGCCTCAGTTCTTTCAGTTAACATAATCTTTTTCAAAGTCATCCATGTGGTAGCATGTATCAGTAGTTTTTTCCTTTTAACTGCTGAATACTCCAGCATGGATCGATCACACCTACTTTATACATTGATTTGTTGTTGGACACTTGGATTGTTTCAAGGTTTTAGTTATAAAAATACGTGCCCATACGTGTCATGAACATTCAGGTTCCCGGCTTTGTGTGGGCATGTACTTTCATTTTTCTTGGGAATATTCCTTGGAATGGTTTTGGGGGTCATATGGTAAGTTTATTTTTAACTGCTTGCAAGGTTTGTCTTTCTCCATCCTTTCCTTTCTAACCTATTTCTGTCTTTGAATCTAAGGTGTGTCTCCTTTAGACAGAATATAGCCAAATTTGGCTTTTTCCCCTGTTAAGACAGTATCTGCCTTTTAATTGGAGTATTTAGACTATTCAAATTTACTGTAATTGTTGTTATGCTTGGATTTATACCTACCAATTTCTATTTGTTCTGAATATCTTTCCCCCGTTTCTAACTATTGCCTTCTTTTGTGTTAAAGAAATATTTTTAATGTACCATTTTAATTCTTTTTGTTGATTTTTGACCAACATTTTGAAGGGTTTTTTTTTTTTTGTTTTGTTTTGTTTTTTTGTCTTTTTTAATGGTTGCTTTAGGCATCTTAATTTACCACCATTTACTACAGACTGATACTAACTTAGTTTTGGTAAAATATAGAAACTTTGCTCTAATATGGCTTAATTCCATCTCTCCTTGTTTTGTGCTATTATTATCATAGATAGTAAATCTACATAGCTGTCTATTTTATTTTAATTTTTTTGGAGACAGTCTTACTCTGTTGCCCTGGGTAAAGTACCATGGCTCACAGCAACTTCAAACTCTTGGGCTTAAGTAATTCTCTTGCCTCAACCTCCCAAGTAGCTGGGACTATTTTTAGAGCAGGGTCTTGCTCTTGCTCAGGCTGGTCTCAAACTCCTGAGTTCAGGTCATCCACACACCTAGGCCTTCCAGAGTGCTAGGATTACAGGTGTGAAACACTGTACCCAGCCTATAGTTGTCTATTTTAAATGGCACATGAACTTTACAGACACCGTGTATATTATGAGCATAATTCTACAGTGTCATGCTTATTGCTTTATACAAACTTAAGTCTTTTAGAAGATAAAAGAGGAAAAAACACACCGGTTATATAAACTTAAAATTTCACTCTTTTTTGGCACTCTTTACTTCTTCCTGTAGATTCAACTTAACATCTGGTATCATCTTTTTTCACCCTAAGGGACTTTCTCTAGTATTCTTTCTGAGGCAGGTCTGCTTGTTATAAAGTCTCTTAGTTTTCGTTTGTCTGAAAATCACCTTCATTCTTGAATGATAGTTTTGCTGGATATAAAATTCTTGATTGGCAGTTTTTTCTTGAGCACTCTGAATATGCCATCTATTGCCCTGTGGCTTCCATCGCTGCAGATGAGAGAAGCCAGCCATTAATTGTATTGACTGATAAGTTGTTTTTCTCTTGCTGGTTTCAAGATTTCTTCTTTGTAGATTCAACATACTTGAAAATATACTATGTGGCTCTCTTATACATTTAACTTAGTGGGATTCATTGAGTTTCTGGGATGTGTAGAATAATGTTGTTTCATATATAATCATGTTGTTGATGTAAGTCCTTCCCTCTGGGGTGGAGGGGGGATGAGACAGATTCTTTAGATTCCTCCCAGCCTGGGCTCCAGCTTTAATAGTTTGCATTCCCTGTGGCTATTCCAGCTCCCAGCCCTTTTGATCTTATCAACTGGGAGCTGATTGGCTTCAATTTCAGTTATTTTGGGTTCACTTTTAGATTGACTCTAGCAGAGCCCCCAAATCCCATCCCCATAAGAATGTTTGGGATCACACAGTTTCCTTCTACTTATCAACCTTTGCCCTATTGGTGTTGTTTTTTAATTTCAAAAAAAATTTTTTTGAGATAGAGTCTCACTTTGTTGGCCTCAGTAGAGTGCAGGACTTCATAGCTCACAGCAAGTCCAGACTCTTGGGCTCAAGTGATCCTTTTGCCTTAGTTTCTTAGTAGCTGGGACTATAGGTGCCCACCACAATGCCCAGCCATTCTTAGAGACAGGGTCTCACTCTTGCTCAGGCTGGTCTCTAACTCCTGAGCTTAGGCAATCCACCCATCTGAGTCTCCCAAAGTGCTAGGATTATAGGCATGAGCCACTGCACCCAGCCTTTTAATTTCAAAATCTTAAGGTTGTACTTATGTTTTTGTTATGAATACCTTGTTCAAGGCTTAATCCAGTGATTTTAAACCAGTATGCCATGAGAAGATATTAGGTGTGCCACAAAAGTTTTTAAAGATCATTAATTATATTATTTTCAGAAGAAGTTAATAGCACAGTATTCTTTTTTAACTTTTTTTTCTTTGAGACAGAGTTTCACTTTGTCACCCTTGGTAAAGTGTTGTGGTGTCACAGCTCACAGCAACCTCAAACTCTTGGGCTCAAGCGACTCTCTTACCTCAGCCTCTCGAGTAGCTCAGGGAGGGACTACAGGTGCTCACACAACACCCTACTATTTTTTTTTTTTTTAGAGACAAGGTCTCATTCTGGCTCTGGCTGGTCTTAAACCTGAACTCAGGCAATTCACCCACCTCAGCCTCCCAGAGTGCTAGGATTATAGGCGTAAGCCATGCGCCTGACCATTCTTTTTTTTTTTTTTTTTGATCAACATAATTGAAGTGTGTTGTGGAAATTTAACTATAGGTTCAAGTGTACCATGAGATTAAAAAGGTTGAAAAACACTGGCTTAATCTATTGCTGCTTTCTTGGAAAAATTCAGAGGAGGATCTTTCTGAGTCAAGTGATCTGTTCTTGTGTTTGGGGCTCTTCCAGACTCCAATCTGTCTCATGAACTCACTCTGTTTTCTGAGATCTGGCTGTTTTCCCCTCATTCTGGCAGTCTCTCCATCCTCAGCAGGGCTGCTCTCACCCAGAGAAAGCACTGCCTCCTGGTGGGGAAGCTGCCTTCGCCCTCTTTCTTCCGTTCACCTACAAAAGCCTCAGAATTCTCAGGAATTTAGTTCTTTTTTTTTTTTTCCTCCAGTATATAAGAGGTTTATTTGTGTTTGATAATAGTCACACAAATAAAATACTTTAAATATTTTTCATTTAACTTAAAGAAACTCAGTTTTTTCACGCTCTTGTGTTTTCTACTTCTTGCTAGTTTTTAAAGATGCATATTGTTTTTGTTTTCTTCTTATTACCATAAGACTTACCTCTTTTGTGACCTTCTAAGTCCTTGCTGGAAACAGAGGTCAGAACTGGAGCTTTCCCTCCAGTGTCTTGGACTTCAGAGTGACTGCTCTTAACCACCCTGCCTCAGCGGTGGCGCATCCTGACCTCACTGGGCTGGTGAGGACAAAGCTGATGCAGACACAGGCTCCGCACTGCAGGTGCTAAGGGTTCAACCAACTTCAGCTGTAACAGTGTCACAAAGCATGGTGGCCCAAGTGAGGCACGGCAAATGGCAGTGTGTAGATGAGCTTTTTACTCATCGAACAGAGGTGATGGACCAAGGCAAGAGAGTGTCCTCAAGGATGCAGCTGGCATGTGACAACCAATGGTTGTTCCAAGCAGACCTATATTGCTGGCACTCTCCTAGGCTTTAGTCCTGGCAGGAAGCCTAAAGGGAGCTCGTACTCCCCGTCTCCTGCACAGAGACGAGGCAAGGAAGGCTGGGGAGAGCAGAAGTGCGGATCCTGCTGTTGTGCTACCCTTCAGCTCCTGCACGAACTTGGACTTTGTCTCTCACAGTAGCACTTAAACCGACAGGTCCGTTCATTGAGACAGTTCTAAGCCTTTGTCCTTTACAGCTGCAGGTCTGGCTCAAATCCACTTAAGTGAAGAATAAAGGATGTTTAGTCACCCTGGCCTCCGTGAGGTGCCCATTTATGTCTGGGAGAAACTAACACAGGGGATGGTGGGGAGTAACCCACTCATCGGGCCTCCCACCTACACCTGTCGTGGCCCGCAGGGGTCTGAGGGACCCCTCCCTTAGTACTGCGTTTGGATGCAGGTGAAGCCGAGTGGCAATGACATTGTGTTCGCCTCATTTCACAAACGTTCCTCAGGTGGGATCCAGGCTGAGGCGTGTCCAGGAAAGCACTAGGCCTCTAGGAGGCTTTCACCTCTGGCCCAGGCCTCCATGTCACCTGGCTGCTCATCTCTGTGGCCCGTCTCCAGTGCTGGTGGGCCATGATTTGGGGTGGGTGAGCAGGGCGGGCCCCAATGAGGGGTCCCACCACATATCTTGCTTCCTGTTGCCTCTCTCAGCAGGGGCCAGCCCAGCTGCACCCCAGAGTCAGCCCTGGGCCATGTATCTGAGCTGTCAGACCCTGTCACCAGCCTCCCTGGGGTGCCACATTCAACCAGCGACCTGCTCCTCAGAAACACCTCCTGTGCTTACTAGGTCCCTCTGCACTGTACCCCAGAAAGAACCAGGCCTTCCAAGATCACCACCAAGCCTCAAAGACCTGCGTCCTGCACTTAATGTGGGAGGCAGAGGTTGCTGCTGCCACGTGAGCTGGAAAAGCTTCCTGCCAGCCAGACCCCAACCACCCCACAGTAGCACTTGTTTCCCTGGGAGCAGAGACAGGCCCTCTCCTGGCTGGCTGGTGCCCACCGTTGCCACCACCAGAGCTGCACTGCCTTTGGGGCTTCTTTTCCAGGTTCTGTCTGCTCCCAGAGCATGAACCTCCAACTCCCAGAGTGGGGCAGGCAGCACCTGGCTCTCTTGCAAGTCTAAACACCTGCCCTGTGAGAGGAAGTGGGGTCGTTTCTTCACTTAGTTAATGACAGGCAGTCCTGAGTGTGTGCTGTGTGCACTAAAACAAGGATGCACCTTTCGCAAGATACCTTGCTGGCATCTGCCGAGATGCTGTCAATTACACAGAAACATCTGGAAATGATATGACCATGAATGGGTCCCCTATGGCACAGCTGTTTCAGCTGAGCCTTAAGTAAGAGCTGAGGGCAGAAAGGGGAATCACACCTGGTTCCTCTTTGTTTTACTTCTTCTAAGACAGAGTCTCACTCTGTCACCCTGGGCAAAGTGCCTTGGTGTCATAGCTGACAGCAACCTCAAACTCTTGGGTTTGAGGAATCCTTTTGCCTCAGCCTCCCAAGTAGCTTGGATTACAGGTGCCTGCCACAACGTTCAGCTAGTTTTAGTGGAGGTGGGGGTCTCGCTTTTGCTCAGACTGGTCTGGAACTCCTGAGCTCAAGCAATCCACCTGCCTCAGCCTCCCAAAGTGCTAGGATTATAAGCGCTGTTCCCTTTTGAAGCTCATGGTTCAGCAGAGAAGGCGCCATATCAATGTAATCGGCTCCGTGAACAAATTCCAGTGACCCTTGTATGTTTTTCATAATACCCTCCCTTGTCTACTTGAGTTATTTCTCAGAAATGGTGGATTTCCTGCAAGACAAAGAAATTGAGATTCTGAAGGCGGCAGGATAGACTTCCTCAGGCTAAGGCTCACAGGCCCCCTCCACCTGCCCCATAGCAGGGGACTCCTCCTTAAAGAACCCATGATCTTTGTTAGTTGGAGAGACAGATTTGAGGCATCCTCTCTGAGCCTCCCCGAAAGACATCTCTTACATAAAAAAAAAAAAAACCTTTCTTCCGGGCGGTGCCTGTGGCTCAGTGAGTAGACCACTGGCCACATATACTGAGGGTGGTGGGTTTGAACCTGGCCCCGGCCAAACAGCAACAACAACAACAAAAAATAGCCAGGTGTTGTGGTGAGCGCCTATAGTCCCAGCTACTCCGGAGGCGGAGGCAAGAGAATAGCCTAAGCCCAAGAGCGGGAGGTTGCTGTGAGCTGAAATGCCACAGTACTCTACCGAGGACAACCAAGTGAGACTCTGTCTCTAAAAAAAAAAAAAAAATTCCTTTCTTCCTAGGCAATCCTCATTGTTTTAATATTGGATCTTTGTACAGTGAGTAACCAGACTTAGGCTGAAACTCCCTTGCAGTTTCAAAAAACATTTTGGTTCCCTGACTGGGAAAGTGTTGCTCATGGTCCAGTGGCTGTAGAGTGAGGAGGGACTAAAAGCTCCCTTAGCAGCTGCCTGGCCATATTTGCTGGAAGGTAGCTTTAGATTCTCCTGTGAGCTGAGATGTCACTGACCTCCAACACATATTTGATTGTCTCAGAAGAAAGGACCTCTGAATGTTGACATTTGTGTGCAGACAGGTGGTGTTATTTGAAGGTATTGCACAGTGGGGGGCGCCCTTCTCAATTTGGGGAATTTCGTGGAAATTCTCATTGTTTTGGGTTGGATAAGCCTCTGACTATTTGCAAGAGTGAGAACTGATGTAACTGTTTTGATTTGACACTCCCAGGGCTTGTTCCTTGAGCTGCAGTTCATTTGTTTGAAACCTCTTAAATTTGCATTTATATTGAGTGTTTTTCTGTGTTGGTGTGCAACGTGTACTCGCGGAGTCTGCTAAGCTTTTTGTCTATATTTTTGTTTGGTCTACTTAAAATTTGCTGTTGATGGAATCATAAATACATTCCAAAGTTTGGGAGGTTGAAGAATACCTCCAATGGTTGTTTTTTGTTGCAGCAGGTTCTAAGGTCTGGAAGATTAAAGGACCCCTACACCCTAAAATCTGGGAGATTAGAAGACTCTGTCCTAAGGTCTAGGAGATTGAAAGGCATATCTGTCTGTGTAGGCAACCTGGCTGAGATGCGGGGATGTGCAGTCTTGGACAGGGAGAGAAAGGAACAGGAAAAATAGCATATCCAGATTTAAGTGGAACTTCACAGGATCTCACGACTGGAGTTCTGAGATAAAAGCTTTTGAAACTCTGTGTGCATGAGTAGGTGTTTAGATATGTTTTGTGCACTTTATGTTATGTCTACATAGTACCAAATTGGCTTATAAATAAAAGGAGCTCTCATAAATTAAATAAGCCCAAATGCTTTTCAAGTTCATATGAATTTAGTAATCTTTGGTAAATAAGCTATTTTAAAAAGATTATTGGTGAAATAAAAGTAAAAAAGTCTTCAAAATTGTCAGCATACATTTTAGCTTATGTTCACTAGTCATTTTCATATTTGACAGTGTCAGGGTTTGACACAAAAGTTATAAAACTGTAAACCCAGCCAAAACAAAATGATTTGTGTTTCTGAGATATTTGATAATTAAGACTAATTTAATATTGCCAGTGTATTGAAAACAGCTAGATCTCCTGAGTTAATGGCAGAAATACCCATATGTTTAAGGGTAAAAAAGTAGGCATGCCTAAACAAAAATAAGTGTCAGTATTAGCATAAATAAAACTATAAGTAATGAAAGCAGAAAACCAGAAACTTATGGTGAGGGACTTATGAAGATTTTGGTTTTGGTCTCTTAATCCTAGTTGCAGATACATTTTCTGCCGTTGAACTTGATTATTTTCTGACTCATTCTTTCTATCATTTGATATTAACAGTACTGTTAGGATTTAAAACTGACCGAGGAGCTGTAGTTACAAGAACTTAAACTGAATCGGAGGCTCCAGTTGTCCCTTTGATCTGGCTCACTCTTGATTTGTTCTGAGTAATGTTGCCAGCTAGCCTGTTACATGTATCCCGTAGCCAGACCAATTTCCTAGCCTAGGAAAATTTGAAAAGAATCCCTAAACTGTTAATTTTTGTATAGTAATTTATTTCATAATGAACAAAATGGTTATTCTTAGAATCCAAAGAGATTCTCAAAACAACCTTAATCTTTGAAAATATTCCACATATTCAAATTTGCACCTAAGTTAGAAAATGACTTGAGATATATTCATATTCAAATTTGCACCTAAGTTAGAAAATGACTTGAGATCATTTAGACTGTTTTTAGAGATAGCTTGATCTTGATCCTTATGTAAAACAATGTTAATGGCTTAGTGTCATTATTTGAGATATTAAGGATTGATGTGAAAGGTTTATTTGGTCTACAGCAGCGGTTCTCAACCTGTGGATCGCAACCCACAGGAACTGCATTAAAGGGCCATGGAATTAGGCCCTGAGCACCACTGGTCTAAAGTCCAGTGATGCCATGTCAGTAAATTTTATTTTGGGATGTTGGTCTTTCAGAAAGATCTAATTAGTTAACATCTTTTGCAGGATGTGTTCTAAAACTTCTACTGTATTTATAGAATTTAAAAAGATGTTACACTATTTAGAGCAGCAAATCTCACAAGAATACTTATGTTTATCTCAATAGGTTTTGTTTAGGTTGAAAAGTAATAATAAACACTGTATTTTGTGATTGTTTCATGGCCTATGTTTTAAAATTCATTTTCTTTTTCCTCAATTTTGTTTATGAAAACGTGTTTAGATATTTGTTTAGACACTGAATGTTGAGGACATAGTTAATCACTTGGGTTTTACATCTAATATTCATAAGCTACAAAAGTTGTTAACAGAAAATAACTTATAATGATAACTGAGATCTAAGTAGTCTACCTCCCAGCTGTACTGGTGCTAAAATAAAGGTCTTTCTTTACCCTGTTCCTTTAAAGGGCTCCACCCCTCACAGTCTGATCCTCTGAGCTGGCATCCCAGCAATGCCCTGTGTCCACTACCAGCACTGTCCTGGGGGTGCCCACCCCCAACTGCACACATTCCTGTGGTGGTCCCCTCATTATCTGCACTGCCAGCCCACGGAGCTAGGGAACCTGGCCACTCTTAGCTCCTGAGGCTGATGTCACCAGTGTTCTTCTGCACCTCCAGATGGAGAACTCAGGCTGGTGGTGTCTGGGAGCTTGTTAGGAGAGCAGACTTGGGCCGCTCTGGATCGGAATCAGAACTGATGGAGATCCCAGGTGGGCAGTCAGTATGTACACTACTTGCTCTGAACCTTGCCTCAGACGCCGGGGCCATGAATGCAGAACATTCTGGTTCTAACCTGCAATGTGAGGGTGCCAAATAGCCTTTCCTCCTGTCCTGGGCACTTAATGTAAACAGTTGATCAGAGCAGATGGGATTCTAGGCCCTGTGCCACTGCTCGTCTGGCCTCAGCCACCTGTCCTGGAGGTTATCAGGAGGGAATCTAGAGGGAGGCAGCACTTGGAAGAGGGCCAGACTAAGGAAAAGAGATGCTGCTGGCTGTGTTCACTTCTCTGCTACCCATCTCCTTAGCAACTACTAAGGATGGCTGTTAATGAAGAACAGGAAAGAATGGAGATCTGCTCTCACGGGCGCTTGATGGATTTCTCAGCCGAGTAAGGACAAGGTTAGCAAAGATTTACCTGTTATCATAAAAGTTAAATCGAATTGATACTTATTCTGTATTGCTTCATCATAAAATTGAATTTCTGTTTCCTAAGAAGGGAAACGAGCTTTCTTGCGATATTAGAAGGCTGTTCTACTAGTTTCAAGAATGTCTAACTTGAAATTTTGAAATGAAAGTGTTTCCAGGCAGGATATGATCTGCTGTCAGTTGCATCGGGAGAATGCCAGGCAAGAGGCCCAGCATGATTCCTGCATTGCTGGGTTAAGAAACCAGGGGCAATGGTGCCCTGAGTTTGGGGTGCTGGTGGGTGGGCCTCCATCTAGTTCTGTTTTGGGCATGGTGCTTGTGAGATAGCTGGTGGCATCTGTGTCCTGAAGTTGCCAGGCAGTTGAGAAGTGAATTCTGGAGAAGATGCTATGCCAGCTGCTCGGCCCCCAGACGCCCCCGAAGCCCACAGGGCCTTCTGCATTATACTCAGCAGCACATGCTGGGTGCACAGCGTCTCCCCCCATGCTCCCAGACATTTTCTTTTTTCTTTTGGTCATTTAGTTTATTTCCACCATTTTATTATACAACTTTTCAAGCATAGAGAAAATTGAAATCATTTTACAAGGGAAAAACAAAACAAAACAGGGGTGGCACCTGTGGCTCAAAGGAGTAGGGTACTGGCCCCATATGCTGGAGGTGGCGGGTTTAAACCCGGCCCCAGCCAAAAACTGCAAAAAACAAACAAACAACCACAACAACAGCAAAAACGGAATGGAGAAGAGATGGCTCTTCATGCTGAAAAATTCCAAATACTTTATGTAGCTGCTCGATTCTCAGGGAGCTGGCACATAACCCCTTGAGTGTGGGTGCACAGTGATAGTGACTTCCTGCCTTCCTGAGAGTTTAGAAGTGAAAGAGGAGAAGTGAGGAAGCTACTATACAGTGAGGAAACCTGATAAACACCACCCTGGCCAGGCGACCAAGGTCCACATCAGCAGGGAGAAGTCCCGAGCGCAGTATGACACCAACATGGGGTGTGGTGACAACCCCATGGTCTTCCTCTCTAGGGCCTGTCATCTCATTCTACCCATGAAGAAAACATCAGACAAATCCCAACGAAGGCAGCAGAGTCTACAAAATACAGGTGGTTGGTCCCTGGGTTATGGACTAGATAGTTCCTGAGGATATCTTTAGGTCATAGTTGTATATAACTCAGATCCCTGATGAACAGCGTGTATATGGTAATAGTAATAATAAAAATATTATAATGACTCATATGTGGTAATAATAATACAGTGTTATACTGCGATAATAACCCTGTACTGTATTAATAAGTTACAGAAACTACTGTAACTTGCTTTTAATTCAATCAAACAGAACATAAGAACAAACTCATTCAAAAAGTTTAGATAGGAGTTAGGAGAAATTTTAAAAAAGTATTAAGGGTTAACACTCACATGTTGCATCAAAGCTAGGCATCACTTATTTTGATCTAACCAAACCAATGCATGCTTGATACCTTTCCATGTCAGTGATTAAGTCACTAAGCTGCTTCGTGGTAACTGGTGACCGCACTGGACCACTGCCTTTCACGTGTTTCATTATTCCCACTTCCCTGTATAATTGTCCCCACAGCCTGCGACGGAAGCCTAAGCTTTGCGAGGGAACGGTGGCGTCGGGCCTTCCCCCACTCGCTTCCCCTTCCATTCTCTTCCTGCAGGCTCACCTGGCCTTGCAGTGACTTCGCTCTGGAGGCGCCATCGTCAGGGCAAACGCAGACCCACAAAATCGAGCAAGTTAAGAGGAAGGTGCTGCAGTGCGGAAGTGACCGCGGCGTAAACGAGAGTGTCAAGACGCTGCGCGAGGACCTGCTCAGCTACGCGGGGTTGTTTATAAGGCACGGAAGAAACTGCTTCTCGGATAATTGATTTAATTATGTAAGGTATCTTTATGGGGAGCCGTGGATGCCCGTTGGCAAGTAGGGACGCCGGGAGTTGGGTCCTCCGGAGCCCGGGGACTGCTGTGCCTGTTCCGTACTCCTCAACCCTGCATCAGAAACCCGAGCGTCTGAACACGACTAAAGCTGACGTGGTGTCCTGGAGAAAACGCAGGGCAGGGAGGACCCGAGGAAATCTCAGTACGGACTTAAGAATGTGTCGACCCCGGTTCTCCAGTCAGTGAGACGGGACTGTCCCCGTGGTCTCCAGTCAGTGAGACGGGAACCGCGGGAGTCTGCGTGCGAGGTGTGAGCCACCTCTCCGCACCGTGTCGGCCGTGTTTTCCGTGAATCCAAGTCTTCCGAAACATAACGCTTCTTAACAACCAACCACATACATCTGTCCCTCTCTGTCCTTCTTCGTTTTATAACCCTGGTTGACTACCTCCACCGTTTTGCTCAAAAGGGTGTCCAGACGCTTGCCCCCCACTTCCCTCTGTCCAAGTATACGACACCCCTGGGGTGTCCAAGAGGGCGCCGCTCCCGGCTCGGCTCCTGCTACAAACACGAGCTCTGCTGCCACCCAGTGGATTCTTTAAAAAGTGAAAGCGAGTTGATAGGAAAAGCTGAGCCCGGCAGAGGCTGGTGGTGGGCAACTACCACCATCCTTGCTCAGCGTGAACCCTGGGGCCACAATCCCTGGAGGTTCGAATCTCAGAGGCCCCTTCTGGAGACCTTGAGCTGTCTCTGCACTTAAGGGTCCACTCGGACTCCACATAGATCTGAACTTCCCTTCCCTGGTCACTATCCAAATTCTCTGTCCTCTATTCCCAATCGTGCCATCATTTTGTAGGTTTATACCATGCCTTTTGAAAAAGTCTTTTTTGGAAAAAGGCAGAGTGTGAGAGAATCAGAGGAGTTTTCCAGTTTTGCTAACATGTTTGATGACCATGAAGAACTATTTGGGGGCAGAGAGTGTGGCCCATCCTGTTTTGCAAAGGCAAAGATGAGGATCTGGAGGTGTGAGCAGCCTGGGCTTCGGGCTGGGGAAGGCAGGCCCTGTGTCTGGGGGCCCAGGACCGCAGGTGCTGATATTAAGGGCAGTTTTGCTGTGCTGGGCCACTCAGGCCCTGGTGGAAGGCTTTGACACCTAATTATTGTGGGAAGTCTCATCTAATTATTGTGGGAAGAGGGACGGTTAGGATGCTTCCAGAAGGGCAGGTGGCACTGTTTTGCTATTCCACAGACCTCTTTTAGAAGGGGAGCCCTCAGCAGGCATGGCTATCCACACCTCTGCATGAGAAGGAAGGAAGGAAAGAGCATGTCTTAGTTTGGGTTTCCCCAGAAACAGCCCCTGGCAGAAAGGTTCTAGTGCTAGTCATTTATTTGGGCCTTGGTGCTGGGAAATACTAGTACAGAGGGGAACATTAGCTGGAGAGGATGAAGAATTTGATCAAGGTCTGCAGTATGCTGGGTAATACAGGGGGCTGAGCTCCAATGCTGTGGACTCTGGAAGGCAGAACACCTGCCCAGATCAGGGCTAAGGCATTAGGGTATTTATTTACCCACCAGCCATGATCACTATCAGCAGGTGAAGGCTGCTTCAAGAGACAACCATTTCTGCACTTGGGGCCTGAGGAGAGTGCTGGAGCAGTCACGGGTGTTCAAAGCAAGCAGAAGTGGGTCCCAAAGAGGATAGGGCATGGGGGCATTGACAGGGTGTTAGGATGATGATGGTTGACACCCAACATTGCCTCCCCCCATGCATCTCCAAAGGAGTGAGGTCCCAGCAGGACCCTGATGGCTCAGTTTGAGCCCAGGCCCACACAGAAGTTTGACTAAGTTTGAGGAGGGATCCCTTGGGTTAGGAGTCTGATGCAGTGGGACTATCACCTTTTTCTTCACAAAGATGGGGAAACTCAAAAGGTCCCCATGAATGTGTGAGCAGCATAAAGGGGCCTTTATTCCATGGGACCAGGCTGTGCTGGAGGGGACTTCATGCCTTCAAGCTCCAGCCCACTAGAGAAGAATGAGGGAGGCTGCTGGGGTGCAGCCTTGCCTGAAGTGTTCCTTGCTTGCATGGAACACTGAGATTTAGTTGGTAAGAATGTTGAAAAAATGTCAACCTTCCACAAAAATCTTGCAGGGGTCCTCAAACTTTTTAAACAGGGGGCCAGTTCACTGTCCCTCAGACCGTTGGAGGGCCGGACTATAGTTAAAAAAACAAACAATGAACAAATTCCTTTGCACACTGCACATATCTTATTTTGAAGTAAAAAAACAAAACGGGAACAAATACAATCACACAACCTCATGTGGCCCGCAGGCTGCAGTTTGAGGAACCCTGTAAAGTGTTACTGAACTGCTGCCTAGAAAAAATGCTTAGCCAATTGTAAAGGATGCAATCTCCTGCAGAGAAACCTGGGGGTGACCATCCTTGGGGACTTAGCTCACCAGGGACAGCACTCAGGTGGAACACACCCTGCCTCCCAGCTGCGGTAGGCAGGGGCACAGGCCACATGGGGAACCAGACATGAGCAAGTCCTCAGAGGCTGCTGCAGCGTACACATGAAGGCCTCATACAAACTGAAATGAGGTGGCCACATGCAACTACCACCATCCTTGCTCAGGGTGAACACTGGGGCCACAATCCCTGGAGGTTCCAATCTCATGCCTTGGTGAAGTGCCCGGTGGCAGAGGTGTGCAGAGGTGCAACACTGGCAGGCAAAAGCTGTTTGCCTAGTGACAAGCTGGAGTGATGCATTAGGGTTACTGATGAGGTCCTTCTGTGGGGCTGGGTTCTGGGAGCCAGCAGCACTGAGACTGGGAGATCTTACCTTGTCCTTCATATTTTTCTGGAAACTAGGTGTTAAGAGAATGGGCATTAGGTTCTGAAAGATGTGGAAGCAAATAGAAATGGTTGGGGAGAACACATCTCCCAAGTCTGGAGCAACTGAAGGGCAGCGTGTTCTGGGCTGTCCCCTGATTCTCAAAAGAACATCTTTGGCAAATTCTCAAATCTTGGAGTGGCTTTAGCTTTTAGAATGAACATAGTACCTTATTATGATCTTGTTTGATCCTTATTAGAAAGGAGGGGTAAGAATCAAACTACCCCTGAGCAGTCTGAGGCTTGACAGTTTAGGGCATTCTAGCAATCACACTACCTCTGAGCAGATGGAGCCTTGACAGTTTAGGGAATTAAGACGGGTAAGAATCACACTACCCCGAGCAGCCGAGGCTTGACAGTTTAGGGCAGGCGTCCTCAAACTTTTTAAACAGGGGGCCAGTTCACTGTCCCTCAGATCATTGGAGGGCCGGACTATAGTTTAAAAAAAAAACTATGAACAAACTCCTATGCACACTGCACATATCTTATTTTGAAGTAAAAGAACAAAATAGGAACAAATACAATCACACCGCCTCATGTGGCTGGCAGGCCGCAGTTTGAGGACCCCTGGCTTAGGGCATTTGGCAAAGAGAACATTCGATTGGTGACTGTGGTAGAAAGAAGAATCTGAGGCTCAGCACCTGTGGCTCAAATGGGTAAGGCACCAGCCACATACACCTGAGCTGGTGGGTTCTCATTCAGCTTGGGCCCACCAAACCACAATGACGGCTGCAACCAAAAAATAGCTGGGTGTTGTGACAGGTGCCGGCAGTCCCAGCTACTTGGGAGGCGGAGAATCGCTTGAGCCCAGGAGTTGGAGGTTGCGGTGAGCTGTGATGCCATATTACTCTACCCAGGGTGATAGCTTTCGGCTCAGTCTCAAAAAAAAAAAAAAAAAGAAAGTAGAATTTGAGCTGAAGCAAGAGTCCAGACCTCAGTGTGGTCACCTTCGGGAGTAGCAGTCACAAGTTATGACTTAATGGGACCCTCTCATCTTTGGGGAATTAGGACATAAAAGCAGATCAAACTACCTGGCAGAAATGATAGCAAATAAGATGCTGTTATTCAGAAGAAGTGTTTTTGGCAAGAGCATGCCCCTGCCCTCACCCCGGACAATGAAGATCTCACTGACAAGGGTTAAAACAGAAGTGGAGGGCAGGTGTCTGGGCTGACAGCCAACAGATGTGGATGTTCTTTCAGGCGCTCCACGGTCCTCTTACCTCCCTTATCATTTCACTCCAGTAACCTGTAAATACTTCTGCTAAGCCCGTTAGTTTTACCTGGGACTGTTAGGAACAGGGTCACAGAACCTAAGAGGAAGGAAGGACCTACTGGTCAAATGTTATGGTCTTAAAAAGTAGTGCTAACAGAAGGAAAACATGAGCATGGGGGGTGGAAGGGTAAGTGAACCTGCCTTTCTGTCACATAAAACTTTGAATAGGGAAAAAGTGTAATTAACTGTTTTCTTTTCAGCTTTTGACAAAACTCATGCTGTGTGTCTCCTGAGCACTGTTCACAGGGACATGAATGCAACTATCTAAAATATATCATAAAGACAGACAATGCTGTTTGTCCAAAATTTTATTTTAATTTAAATTACAGGGCCAGCCAGATATTCTGATAAGAAATTCACTTTTCCTTAGGAGAAAGAAAATGCTTTCATGGCATTGTTAACGAATGTATACATCTCCATTTTTTTTAAGGGTTTAAAAAAAATCACATTAAGTAACTGCCTGTGTAAAATTAAACCTTTATAAACAGAAAAGAAACCACTTCCAGTATAATAGTTTTGGTAATATGAATATGTTAAGTGATCATAACTTCAAATGTAATTTTTCAATTTTGAGTGCTTTCACAAAACCCAGAAAGTCTTAATAACTATCTTCAGATTCCATTGTAAATAATAACACATCGCTGTTTTGACACACTGCACCCCCTCACTGTCTTCCACGTAAAAGGCTCTAGTGCTACCATGTAATTGCCCAAGTAGAAGCTGTTTTGTTGTTTAATTCTAAGAGTAGTTTGGCAAGGAAACGTTTCTTCCACTTGGTGTAATCAATGTTCTCACACAAGTTCCATGCACACAGCACTACATCACAAGAGCCAGAATGTGACCCAACGGCCAAGCCTGCCTTCCTAAACATTCGAGAGTTTCTTTTCAGGGAGATTAGATTGCTTTCCTTACTTTCAGTAGAAAAACATGAACTATTTTACACACATGCTATTCTGCTAAAGACAGTCTCAGGAAACCAATTATTATGTTGACTGCCTTTTTAACTAACCAGAATAAAATATGTATTTTCTGAAGCTATTTTAACTAGTACTCCTTGACGGAGGTTTTAAAACCTTCTGAGATATCAATTGGGAGGCTCATTTTACTGGCTGATAAGTAATTCAATTAGTAAGAGAGGCTAGCAAAGAATAATTGTATCAATTTTTTAATCAGCTACAGCCATGCTGAATTTGAACTGGCACACTCTGATTTGTAAGTTGTTAGTCGTGATCTTCAGATCACTAAGATGAACAGATACCATTCTAATAACTTTACATAGATAATAGTCTAGGAGACGTTCTGCCGTGGTCACAGTAACAAAAAAGTGGTGCAAAATCAGTTACTTTATAAATACTGATAATTTGCAGCATTAAGGAACAGGACATTAAAAAAAATAAGTTTCCCCATAGGACACCTATGACTAGGAACTCTTCTTTTCCTAAGAGAAGCTAAAGTTTTAATTATTCAGTTTCACAACTATTGTACTGGATTACTTACTCTAAGAAAGAAAAGGTGCTCTACAGAGGTTTCCCACACATACAAAGAATCAGCATTAATTTACCATAATCGCTATCATTCATAGATCTGGTAAATTCCTAACTCATTTTAAATGAATAAGGCCAATATTATGCAGGAAAGTGGCTGAGTTCCAGGGCTGTGTTTCAGCCTACTGATGGCACCCCAGTAGGTAACTGAATACAAAGGATTGGTTTCCTTTTTTTCTTTTAATGCTGTGATACTTAAAATATTATATCAGCATTTTCATGAAATCTGAAGTATTTCAATTACATATGAGCATTCATTTTTTTTTTTTTTTTGCAAAAACTCAGTATTAGGTAATAGTTACATACTACTACAGTAACATTCCTCTGCTGTACAAATTAAACCATTTAAAAGAAATGAGCATTCTAAGAATTATATACAAAAGAAACCTGTAAGCTGTGTTGAAATGAAATGCAAGGTCTTGTTGCTAGCTCTACTGTTTTAAAATAGCTTCAAAAAGTAAAATTAAAAAATACCCTTCAACATATCCAGGTTTACAGGTCTTGAGAAAATCAAATGTCAAAAAATTCTAGAAAGCTGTGAAAAGCATATATACATTTTCCTTCTGACCTTATGAAGCTTCACACTTTTGAGAAGATGTTAAATTTCAGTATCAATTTATTCGCATGTCAACTTTATCTGCCTCCAGAGATCACATCCTGGATCCAGTTCCCCTCTGGTTTCCTTCAGCAAATTGGCATCATCTGATGCCAGGATACCAGGTGTGCACGTACCACATGGCGCTCAGGTCATCAACAAAGATGAATGCAAAACATAGGTTTAACCTGATAATATCAATGCCCTCTTCCCTAAACGACACTCTCATCTATACATTTGTCTTCATGAACCCAGATGTGTTCAGAACTCCTGTAGCAAACGAAGACTTTGAATTCTGAAATGACACAAAGATCAAGAAAAGCCCACATGTGCCCTAGTGTGCAAGCGGCAGCAGCTACGATCTCCAACCTGGACTGAAAAACAAAGGGTAAAATGAAAAACCGTTCACTTCACAGCAGATTAGCAGTAATGTTCCTCATGAATTGGTAAGAGTGCCTGATGCTGAACAGCTAACAGCAAACGCTGAATTTGGATTTAATAATTTTAGATGTTTATTGGAAATTAAGCTTCTTGCTGAGCTGGTCTCTTCAAATCCCTGATCTGTTTAACTAAATAGGTCTTCTCATCGTTAAACTGCTCATCCTCGGTCCTGTCATTCTGAAACTTGCTGAGGAACTCTATGAGTTTGGTCTGGTTCTTGAGGAGGATGTCCAGGATGGGCTGTGTCTTGTTAGGATTGGCTACAAACACCTGCATAGAGAGAAAGTGCATCAGTCACAGGAAGAACAAGACACGAAGAGTAATGGTGCCACGGCCCTTTAATGTAGTTCCTGTGGGTCGTGACCCACAGGCTGAGAACCGCTGCACAAAGAGACACGTGAGCAGAAGCAGCAGCCCACACAAGCACGCGTCTACCCCTCTCCCGGCACAGGTGGGGAAGTGGGGGAAGGAGTTTTTGCTTTAGAAGACCTTATTTTACAATTTGAAGAAAAAATAACGATTACATGTTTTTAGCACAAATGGGATCAATAAACTCATTCTGCCAGCCCTGAAACACAGTGGTTAGTACTGAACAGAGTTTTTGATTTTAGAATAAAATAGCCAAAAATTATTTCTGACTGGATTTTAAGAATAAACCTCCGTGGAAAGCATTAAAAAAATGCTTTTGCTTTATGATAATAATCTTCTATGCTGAAGATAATTGACACTCTTCTATAAATAAACTTCCTTGCTTCTCAAATCCAAATCCCTCTGAACCTATCTTCCTGTTTAAATGCTGTACCACACAGATACAACTGATATTTTGATAATTTGTAAATGAAATGACATTACCAACTCCTAAGGAAAATACTGTTTATGGCTTTTGTAGGTTTTTGTACTCTACCTTAAAAACGTGGAAGGCCTCAAACTGGATGTTACGGCTTTTGTCTCGTAGAAGGTTCATCATTAATTTGAGGTTTTCAGGTTTACTGATGTATTTTGTCATAATTGTGAAGTTGTGTCTATCTAATAGTAATTCACCAAGAAGCTGAGAAGACATTTAAACAGTTATTCTTACATTAAGATTTACAGAAAAACAAAGTAAAAAAAAAATTCATTTGATAATCATTATTAAAAACAGAATATTGACAGACACTTGAAAGATTAAAAATTTAATTATGACCTAAAAGCTATCAAGTGCCTATTCTCTACCATTTGAATACCTACCTACCTTTCCCTTAGGGGTTTAAGTCTATGCAAAACCTGACCCTGCTCTCTACAGAGGACATTCAAGGCACCTGTGACTCAGGATCAGAGCCTGCCAGAGCCTACTCTTTAAATGTGCATTTATGTTGGCTCACTAAAAAGAAACAAACCAAAAAAAAAGGTTAATAATTCATAAACCTAAACTTAATAAAATTTTATTATTTAAAAATTTTACCTAGCTACACTTAATAAGAAAATCTGAAGATGGCTCATTTCAGTCCAGTTGTCTGAAGGAAGATGACTGGTTAATTCTTTAAATGTCTTCTGAAATAATAAAATAAAATAAAGGAAATATAAATTTGTGGCAAAATAAATACAGGAATAAATAAATGCCGATGTGGCTATAAAAAAAAAGAGTTCAATAACCCATCTTTAAAGTACCACTGGTCCTGACACTGCCGTGTATGTTCATGAGGTATTTAACATGACTGCCCCAACATACCCTGAGGATGAGTGAGTTGCTTCACATCCATTCCTAGGGGCTTACAGAACCTTCCCGTTCATGTTGGTCATTTTGAATGGCAAAAAAATCTTGAAAGCCTTTCCTTCATTCAAGCAGCCCAAGAATCCAAAATTTGGTCAAAGTTTATTGATTTTGCCAATACATTCCAACCCCACCCTCCCAAGCTACAATCGGGTCTGGCCTTTTTGGTATTTTTTACACACACACACACACACACACTCTCTCACTCTACTGTCTTGGCTGAGAATCCCACTGGGAACTTCCACTCTCTCACCAATGGTGAGAGTGGCAGGACAAACTGTTCCAAGAGCTGCCAGGAGGTCTGTCCAACCTCCTGAAAACGCAAGTGGTGCTGCTACCAGCTCTCAGAGCCCTCTATCATCTAGCCAGAATGCCTAGAGATGGGGAGTATGATAAGTATCTCCAGAATGACTGCAAGGCCTGGCCCAACAAATAGCAATTAGTGGAAACCACTGGCACATTTCCAAGCTGTAGCTATGACTGATCCCTGACTGCGAGAGTTGCAGTCCTTTGGGCAAAGAAGGAAATAGCTGTTCAGATGAAAAGGACTGGATTGGAAGTGGGGATGACAGATCGCATTCTTATTGAAGGATACCAAGTATTTTCAGATGCTCCTAGTATCCTTTAGTGTCACAGAAATATAAGGTCTTCAAGGGAGAATTCCCATGATAAGAAGGGGAGAGAACTCTGGGCAGAGTAGGATTTACAGGCGACCTGGCAAGAAATTAAGGTGGAATTATGGTTTCTTTCCCCATGTCCTTTGTGAGTCCATCTACAGTTCCTGTCAGCACTGCTTCCTGACAGAGGAAGGTGTGTGCATTTATTAACTGCTGTGAGAATTTCCTAGAGCAGGGGTCACCAAACTTTTTCTATGAAGAGCCAGAAAGTAAACAATTTAGACTTTGCAGGTCATAAGGCCCTTGGGACAACTATTCAAATCTGCTGTTGTAGCCTAAAACAGCCACAGACAATATGTAAATAAACAAGTATTTCTCTGTTCCTAAAAAACTGTATTTATAACAATAGGAAGATGGTTGGATCTGGCCCATGGGCTATAGTTTGCCAACCCCTGTTCTAGAGTTTAAACCTTAAATTTAACATTTTCAAGCTGTAAACGGATATCCTCTTTTGACACAAAGAAGCCAAATCTGTCCCTGGTTTATAGCCTCACACATCACTGTCCTGTGCCCTCCCCTCACGCCAGCAGGCCTGCCCCATCCAGGTAGCATCCCAGGGGACAAAATAACTACAATGCATTCACCTAGGTGATGTGACTTTAAGTTTTAAAAATAGGCCTCAAAATCTAAAGTAATGCATTCTAGAAAGCCCTCCTCAAACTTCACCACACTCCGTTTTGATGTCTCTACCTTATAAGGAGGTGGGCAGGTGCTCTGCATGGCTCACTGATGAACCCTGTTCCTTTCTGCAATAATCTTGGCCACGAACCCTCAAAGTTCTACAGCCCATACCAGCACTTCCCCCAAATCCAAACTTCAAACAGAGGGTGAAGAGAAATAAATTATAAAAATTAATTTTCCATACCTTGAGTGACTGTCTTTTTGTCACA
The DNA here is from genome assembly GCA_963574355.1 of Loris lydekkerianus. Lineage (NCBI taxonomy): Eukaryota > Metazoa > Chordata > Mammalia > Primates > Lorisidae > Loris > Loris lydekkerianus. The sequence continues at coordinate 41,366 of CAUYPK010122546.1, forward strand.
TAATTTTCTGAATGAAGTAACTTCTCATACTCACTGAAGAACTAAGAAATAAGAAAACATATAGTGGGGTTATTTAGAAAAAGAACTTTATAAAAGCCCAAATATAAACTTCTAACACTCTAAAGGCCAATGGCTACCCTGGCCCACCTGCTTCAGTCTTTTTCACACTTTCCTTTGATGCCCTTGGAGACTCTCAGGTGATACCTGCTGATCCCCTCCCAGCTCCAGCAGACCCATGGAGCAAATCTAGTCCCATCGCCTAATTCTATATGCACAGACATAACTCCCTTCCTCCCATACATTCCCCACTGTTGAGCTGGCTCTCATTTCTTAGTGTTAGAGAATTCTTATTTTTTATAAACAAGAACTCAATTTGTCCAAAGCACAGACACAATGACAAAAGTTAACTATTCTTTCAATGTACCAAGCAGAGAAAATAATTAAAAATGTTAAGAGAGGAGCGGTTCAGCACTATATTACTGGTAGATGTCCTGAAGAAGGTGGGGCTTAGGCACTAGCTTGGTGACAGGAGGGATTTCATTTGGAAATGGGAAGGAGAAAAGAGATTCTTGGGGGATAAGAAAGGAAGAGCACAGCGTGAACGAAGACCTGGGAGAACAAAATGCTTCAAATTTAATAAATGACAAGTGTCTGGTAATCTCCAAACCTGTGGTCACTAGCAAGAACAGCGTCACTGGGATTGGAAGGTATAGAAGCCGGTAAAGGGGGAAACTGGGAACCAAAAAGGATGGAGACAAGGCGATTATCATTCAACGACTTAGTAGAGAAGGCCTGTTAGCCTGAAGATTTTATACATACTTTTTGTTTGTTTCAACTGTGGAGGTTTAAAACGTTTCAAAAGTTTGCAGACTAGTATGACTCTGTTGGACTGGTCTTCTTGCCTTGTCACTGGCCACAGCGAAAGCTAGAAGATGCCAGCGTTCTCTTCTACCCATGTGAAAACTACATGTGCCCACTTTCTAGGATGGGTCCTCGTGAGCCTTTCAGCTGTGGTCTGGAGTGATGACTGGCACACTAAGGCCCATGGATTTAATCTAACCTGCTGCCTGTTTTTATAAATAGTGCGTCATGCTCACTTGTTTACTGAAAATGAATTCATTTATATATTTATGTATTGTTTGCAACTGTTTGAAAGAGTAGAGCAGATAGAGATAGAGACCTGGGGGCCCATGAAGCCTCAAATATTATTTGGATCTCTTACATTAGAGCTGGCCCAGCACTGCCTATACAGTACTTCTTCTGCTCACCCCCAGGTAGAGGAGGGATAGCTATCTATTTAATATGCAAGCAAGTTAGATTCCCCTCTTTTCAGAAAAAAGGTGTTACCTCTACCTTCTCAGACGATTAAACTGATGATCTAAACAATTGCGTCTGCTTTTAATCAGTAACACAAAATGTGTGTAGTTCTTAACAGACAATGCCAAGTTAAGATTTTCTGTTGCTTAATTCTTTGGATAAGTTTGGCAGTAAGAAATCTTTCATGAGAACTGCCTGAAGAGTATGTCCACAGCAGTCGGTGCTTCCTCCAGACATGTTAGATTTTCTGTCTAGGACCAAGGACAGGCAGCAAAGCTAGCCAACTCCCCCCACCCCACACACACACTTCTAGGAGACTCCAAGGCTTGCTGTCAGAGAGCTGCACTTCAACTGAGTGTTGTATTTACTGCAGTGTCACCTATGGTTAAGTGTCCACTTTACAACACTGCAAGTTGACTCCCTTTAAGAGAGAGAAATTTGTTCAGGTCCCAGTGCTAGCAAAGACTATTTCTTTTAAGCAAGCAGCATATAATTTTAATTTACAAATATTGTGATCCTTTCATTGATTTTGTTTCTATGCTTTGGTCATTAGAAAACTCAGAACCAACGTGTACACGATTCTAGAGCATGAACCTCTGGCTTTATTTAAATTACCCATATCCCCCACTTTGTTTCTCCCTTCATCAGATCTAAATGCACTGTATATACTTGTTAGCTGCCTCATATAATCCTGTTAACAATAACATGTAGGAAACTATTTTCCTGTAAGATTAAATAGATTTTTGCTGTCAGTAGTGAATTTGTCAGAAATTGGCTTGTCTGTATCTTTGGTAGACTTTAAAGTGAGATACCATTATATTAAAAAAAATTTGAGACTATGTGATGATAATAAATTAGCTAACATTTATTAAATGCTTTGTATGTTCTGGGTACTGTGCCATACACTTCACATACACATTGTTATCTAATCCTCATACTGACTCCAGCAGGCAAGTACTGTTAGAAGCCTTCTTCAGGGCGGAAGGCACAGAGGCTGCCTGAAACAGTTGCCTGAGATCTCACTATTACATGGCAGGGCTGGGAGGTGCAGCCAGATTCTAGGCCAGGCATCCTCAAACTTTTTCAACAGGGGGCCAATTCACTGAGGGACCTCAGACCGCTGGAAGGCCGGACTATAGTTTAAAAAAAAAACAAACTATGAACAAATTCTTATGCACACTGCACATATCTTATTTTGAAGTAAAAAACAAAACGGGAACAAGTACAATTCACACGGCCTCATGTGGCCCGTGGGCCATAGTTTGAGGACCCCTGTTCTAGGCAGTCTGACACTCAAACCTATGTTTCTAATTCGTGTAAAAAAGCCTGATGAAGTTATAGTGCTGCCACTTTAAACCAGTAAACTTTCAAAAAGAAACATATTCATATCCAAATATATAAGCAGAAATTAAAAAAAAAAGCACCAGCAATATTAAAGCCATTTATGAGGCTATTTATGAAGGACTACAATGCTTCTGGCAGTAGAAGGGCAAGACAGGGAGAAAGTACACAAAAGGATGAGAAAGCACGTAGTATTTTGTCTTCAAGAATCCTGTGACTTCAGTGAACAGCAAAGTAAACGATGAGGTAGTAACAATACTTAGGATTTCAAAAATTCAAAAATTAAAACCTAAGCCCAACATTGTGGGACAGACAGGGATTTGGAAGGGGCTGTCATACTGTTCTAAGGTCTCTAAGAGTACCTGTCGGGTCTTGGCACTAGAGACTGCCTGTAGCTATCTCAGAAGACTCCATGGATGAAAGCAGAACCCCCTGCAAGCCACACGGTTGTGTCGGTCTAGAGAAATTACAGTATCAAAGCAGTCCAGCAGTCCGAGAATTATTTACAATCTCTGGGAGACACTACCACCAAAAAAGTCTTGACACTTATTCAGCCCTGGGAGGCTCTAGTCCCATGTCCTCATTTTACAATTAGGACAGATTTTTAAATTCCCAAGCAGTCAACTGCTGTGGCTTTGGCCCCCGAGAAGCTAGCAGCAGGGCAGGAGCAGAGCTGGCTCCACCCCTCTGGCCAGTGCTACTCTCATCCCCCCCCCCACCCCCCCCACCCCCGGCAGGGCCTCCCTTCCTTGCCATTTGTATGCAGCAGGGGTGTGCAGCAACTGACAGAAAGGAAGGAAAAGTTAAAAAGCCAGAGAATCTTTTCACTTCATCTCAAGTACACTATTATTTAAAGGGAAAAAATGCTCTATTTTTCTCTTTCAAAGAAAAGATACAAATGGCAGCGTGTTAATCATGAAGATCTGCTCTGACCCAGTAACACTAACAATAGAGAAATGATTACAGTACCACTTATAAACACCATACACACAAAATGAATATTCTAGGACAAAATCTAATTTAACACTTTCAATTCTAGTAACAAAGTTGTAGTGTTGTGTAAATAGCACACATATTTCATATACTTACTCTATCATAATGCTGCTCCAAAAATTCTGCACTGAGCAATTTATGTCTTGTAAGTAAATCCTAAAAAAAGAAAATTTATGTTTTTACACTGCTCGCCATCCAAATTCTTTCACAAAGAGAATCCTAAAACATTCCACGCCATTTTACCTGACGAAAACCATTGTTAAAAATTACTATACTTCACATTTGAGTATGATTGTATTGAAAAAGTTAATTCTGTAGAAGAGCAAATAAAATAATTTGAAATTGCAATTTTAATGATAATTAGGCAAGAATCTATAGGTCTTAGAAGGAAAATAAAAAACAAATGTATTAGGCAATAAAAATATAAGCTAAAAGGAAAGGACTAACAAATTATAGTGAAATAAGTTAACACCAGTGGTAAAATGTCAAATAGAATCCTGTACCCATTTAGTGCTCCTGGTGGAGAAAGAGGAAATTTCTTTTATTAAAAAAAGCATCTGAGGTTCTATTTTCTTCCCCCTAAATTTAATTATTTTCAGTTTCATATATGATGTAATCTAATCTTTTTTCAAATGTGAAATGTTTCTTTAAAAGCCCCATCATAATACAAGTATCAGTCCCTATGTAAGCAGAATAATGCTATAAAAATGTAGGATTAACAATTAGTTCAACCTATGGCCAATTCTGAATTATCATGAAATGCCTTCCCCCTTAGCTTTCCCAGGAAACAACTCGAGGATCAATCATTCAGAAATATCTACTATGTGCCAGGTAAAGTTCTAGGTGCTGGAGCGTCAAAGCCAAAAAGATATGCTCCCTGTCTTTAAGGACCTAAAAGTTCACAATGGATTAGGCCTTGGTCTTACTAGAATGAGAATAGGTGATAGCAAGAATGCCCAGTTAGTACCTATGTATGTTCCTTTCTCCAAACCAACTTTCCTTAACTTGTTTTCTTTTCTGAGGTTGTCCAGGTTACAATGAACTAGTGTTTCCTATGTTCAGGTGTAAGACTGGTCCTGAGAAATACTCAAGTAATGTTCTGTGGTGAAACAATGTTCCCTGGTTTAAATCATCAACAGTTCAAGTTCCTCGTAGAGACCTGTCAGGGCTCTGAGATTCTGCAGGGACCCTTCTGTCTGTTAATATCCTTTCCCAAAAGGCCTTCATACAGGCTTTCCCCTCTGCCTGGCTACTTATTACTCATCCCTTATACCTCAACTCAAGCATCACCTTTGCAGGGAGCTCTCCTAAAAGTCATTAGCATAAAAGCACTGGCCACAGCCAACTTTACAGATGTTTGTGGGGTTATCTGAGTAAAGTCTCTCTTGCACTAGTCTATAAATTCCACAAATACATGAGTCATGTCTATTTTTACTAACCTTGAATCCCAAGCACCTATACAGTGCCTAGCACATAGTAAGAACTTAATATTTATTAAATCCATGGACTAACAAAACCAGGGAACCTGTTTGGAAAAATATCACATTAAGCAATCTTCAAAGTATGCTTTTAAGAAGGCTTCTAACCCCACCCCAAAGATTTACAGTTGTTCACACTGCTGGATGGGGTAGATGTCATATTTTCTGATTATAATAGTGATGTCCCAGAAGAACCTACTCAATTTTCCCCAAATCTCCCTTGAGGATTAAATAGGAAAAAAAAAAAAAAAAAAAAGGTTTTCTAAAAAAATCCTAATAAATTGGCAAGAAATGCTACAAGATTTCTGGTATAGGAAACAGAACGCTGGTAGGAA
>CAUYPK010122549.1:0-12378 GCA_963574355.1 Loris lydekkerianus
TCTTCTACTGACATTAGGCTTAGACTGTTCTTCTTTTTCCAACTCCATAAGATGGCTTGTGAGTTTGTTGATGCGCTCTCTTTCTGTTTTTTTAATGTAGGCATCTAAAGTGATAAATTTTCCTCTCAAAACTGATTTTGCAGAATCCCACAGGTTTTGGTAGCTTGTGTCTTCATTGTTGTTATGCTCAAAGAAATTAATCATTTCCTGTTTTATTTCTTCCTGCACTCATCTGTTATTCAACAGAAGATTGTTTAATTTTCATGCCTGTGTGTGGGATTGGACATTTTTGTTAGAGTTGAGTTCCACCCTTAGTGCCTTATAGTCTGAGAAGATATAAGGTAAAATTTCAATTCTTTTTATTCTGTTGATATTCGTTTTGTGTCCCAGGATATGATCAATTTGGGAGAATGTTCCATGGGTTGATGATAAGAATGCATATTCTTTATCTTTGGGATGGAGTGTTCTATATGCATCTATCAAGCACAGTTGGTCTAGGGTCTCATTTAAATCTCTTATATCTTTGTTTAATTTCTGTTTAGAGGATCTGTCCAATTATAAGAGGAGTGTTAAAGTCCCCTGTTATTATGGTATTATCAGATATCATATTGCTCAGACTGAGTAAGGTCTGTTTCAAGAATCTGGGAGCATTTAAATTGGGTGCATAAATATTTGGAATTGAAATGTCTTCTTGTTGTATTTTTCCCTTGACCAATATATAAAGTGACCATCTTCGTTTTGACTTTAGTTGCTTTAAATCCACATGTATATGAAAATAAGATTGCAATTCCTCTTTTCTTCTGAATTCCATTTGCCTGAAAAATTGTCTTTCAACCCTTGACTCGGAGTTTTAATGTGTCTTTTGAAGCCAAGTGTGTTTCTTGCAGACAGCAAATGGATGGCTTGTGTTTTTTAATCCAGTCCACCAATCTATGTCTCTTCAGTGGGGAATTCAAGCCATTAACATTTATTCAGATAATTCATAAGTGTGGTAGTGTTCTATTCATCTTATTTTGTGAGAGTCCATTGCTTAGTTTTATCTTTTGAATCAGTATCGAGGTTAGGTTCTGTCCTTTAATTTCTGAGTTTTTACTTTGCTGCTGATCCATTGTGATGGTCAGTGAGTAGAACAGATTGAAGTATTTCCTGTACAGCTGGTCTTGTTGTGGTGAATTTCCTCAATGTTTGTATATCCATAAATGATTTTATTTCTCCATCAATTTAAAGCTTAGCTTAGCAGGGTACAAAATTCTTGGCTGTAAATTGTTCTATTTAAGTAGATTAAAGGTAGATGACCATTGTCTTCTTGCTTGGAAAGTTTCATTAGAGAAGTCCGCAGTCACTTTGATGGATTTTCCCCTGTAAGTCAACTGGCGCTTACCCCTGGCAGCTTGCAGAATCTTTTCTTTTGTCTTGACTTTGGACAGGTTCATCACAATGTGTCTGAAAGAAGGTTGGTTAGAGTTGAGGCGACCTGGGGTCTGATATCCTTCTGAAAGCTGTGTGTCAGAATCTTTGGTGATATTTGGGAAATTTTCTTTTATAATGTTCTCTAGTATGGCTTCCATTCCTCTGGGGCATTCTTCTTCCCCTTCTGGGATTCCTATCACTCATATGTTGGAATGCTTCATAAGGTCCCATAATTCTGACAGTGAACATTCTGCTTTCTCTCTCTTCTGCCTCTTTTACTATATGAGTTATCTCAAGAACTTTGTCTTCTACCCCTGAAATTCCTTCTTCTGCATAGTCTAACCTGTTGCTGATACTTTCCATTTCATCTTTAAGTTCCCTAATTGACTGCTTCAGTTCCTTCAGCTCTGCTATATCCTTTCTATATTCTTCATATCGTTCATCTCGTATTTGATTCTGTTTTTGAATTTCCTTTTGGTTATTTTCCACTTCATTAGCAGTTTCCTTCATTGTTTCTGTCATTTCCTTCATTGTTTTCATCATGTGTATTCTAAATTCCCTTTCTGTCATTCCTAACATTTCTTTATTGGTGGAATCCTCTGCAGTACCTACCTCATGGTCCCTTGGAAGGGGTTGTTCTGGACTGGTTCTTCATGTTGTCTGGAGTTTTCTGCTGATTCTTCCTCATGAGTGATTTCTTTTATCTGTTTCCTTGCCCTAATTTTCCTTTCATTTCCTCTTTCTCTTTAAGTTCCTGTGCCTGTGGACTAAGGTTTCAATGAGTCCTTTTGATATAGGACCAGAAGGATGAGAAGGTTGAAAAGCAAGAAGGGATGAAAGAAAGAAGGAAAGAATGAAAAGAAAATAGAGAAAGGAGAAGGGGTGGGTAAAAGGAATATTGACAAAAGCAAGAGAGGCACAGAAAGGGGAAGACAGAGCAATATAGGTGTACAGTAGAGTACTTTGACACAACCTTAAAAAAACCCAACCTCTGGGGGGTGCCCGGTTGGGTGGTTCCCTTGAGGTCAGCAGCTCTTTGCTAACCTGATCAGACACAATACCCCACCTCCACCAAGTAGAGAGGAAAGACTAAAATGCTATAAATCAAACCAAAACAAGCAAACAGAAAATGTTATGGGATAAAATTGGGTGAAAAACCAAATAATAGGGGTAGAAACACAAGCAAAAATGAAGTTCTAGTTATTGAAAAAGGCAGCAATGGGAAATTGTATTTAAACTAGAAAACTGGAGAAAGAAAAGAAAAATCTGTACAGAGAAGGTTGAAATTAAAAATCAAAACAACAACAACATCAAAATAAAAAAAAATAAACAAACAAAACAAACAAACAAAAAAAGCAGTATATATATCTTGATGAATATTTTCCAGGCAACAGGTGGTCTTCTGGGGTATGAGATGTTAATTGCAATGCTGATACAACTGGAGACCTCCGCTGATTTCTCAAACCCCACAGGGTAGACACCCTAAGTCTCTCTTCAGTGCTCTTAAAAGGCACTTTAAGCTGTTAAACTTGCTAAGCAGAAGCTTTCCCAGGAAAGTGCTTGTCACTGGAATCACTGCTGAAGTGGCTATCCACTTATCCAGTGTGCCAAAACCAGTCTCACTCTGCCCCTGAGGGTTAGGGCTATAAGGTGGCTCAGTCCCCGCCTTTAGGCTGCTCAGTCACTAGGTTACTAGGTCATGCCTGATCCTTGCTCTGCAACCCTAAGGGTGGACCTTGTTGGGGCAGTTCTCTCACAATGGCTCCCTGCGGTCCACAGCCAAACACTATTAGCTCCATCCATCAGGCTCAGCCGCTCAGTCTGGGGCCCTAGACAATGCCCAAAGTTCTCTGCACTCTTGCTCAAGCTCTCCCCAAGACAGTTTAACTGAGTGCCAAGTCCAAAAACACCACAACAGTTCACAGATAAGGCCTTTCCTGTTTGCAATCTCTCTGCTACTGCACTTACAGCTGTCGGCAGGATTAGACTGATCGAACACACGCAATTACTTGCCAGTTTTTCACTGTTTTTGTTCTCCTTTTGGGGTCCAGAAGTCTCTCGCTGACTTCCTGTATCCTCAAAGGGATGATTATAGGCAGATCCCACCATCCAGAGATGCCTGGAATCTTATCTCCCCAGACTCACGGTACCCAGATGCAAGGAAGCTGTTACTCGGCCACCATCTTGCTCTCCCTCCGGAAGCTATTTATTTATTTATTTATTTTTTTTTGGGGGGGGGGGTTGCAGTTTTTGGCTGGGGCTGGGTCTGAACCTGCCACCTCTGGCATATGGGGCCAGTCCCCTACTCCTTTGAGCCACAGGCACTGTCCCAGAAGCTATTTATTTTTATACTTAGGTGCAGAGACCTATTTTTACACTTAGATTGGGGACAGCCATGTAGAAATGTGATTGGACAAAAGGGGTGTGATCTAATACTAACAGGCTGAATGGGGAAACCCAGCATGACCACCTGTCTTTCTGGATTCTTCTTGGCCTCAGAAGTCTTCCCTGAGCATGCTTTCCTTCCTTCTGTATGTGGGGCAGGACCCTCTCTGGAAAGGGGGTCTTAGGACTTACAATACAGAAGGTAGGTCAGAATGTCTCTTGAAGGCCAGTTTTTACCCAGAGAGGCAGGGACTGTAGAAAGTAAGGCTAATATTTTTATGTTTTATGGCTGCCTTTTGGCTTTTTATGGGGAAAAGAGTTCTGATTTCTATGACCTGCCTTGAGGAAGAGGGATTCTAGTTCCTAAGATTGCCTCCAGGGAGAATGAAGGGCTGGAGACAGGAGGGTAGAAGGTCAGAGAAACTTATTTCTGTGGCCTTCATTTTAGGGTATCATTGTCTAAGTAGAAATGATATTTACGTCTTGGCCATTATGCATAAGGCTATTATGAACTTTATGCACAGGGCTTTGTATGAACAGATGATTTCATTTCTCTTAGGCATATAACTGGAAATGGAGTTACTTAGTTATACAGTGATTTTATGTTTAACCATCTGAGGAAATGCCAGCCTTTTCCCCAAAGTGGCTGTGCTGTTCATTTGCATTCTCTTCTGGGGGAGATGAAGAAAGGTTTCAATTTCTCCACATGCCCACCAGCACTTACTCACTCACTCACTTATTTCACTTTTTGATTCTTGTCATCCTGGCGGTTGTGAAGTACTGTCTCCCTGTGATTTTGATTTGCATTTCCCTGATGGCTGATGATGGTGAACATCTTTTTAAGTATTTGCTGGCCATTTGTATATCTTGGGAGAAATGTCTATTTTGAAGGTCCTTTGCTCATTTTAAAATAGGTTCATCTTTTTATTACTGAGTTATAAGATACACGTCCCTTATCTGAGGTGTGACTTGCAAATATTTTTCTCTATCCCATGAGTTCCCATTCACTTTTTTGAATGGTGTTTTTTGATATGCAGAAATTTTAAATTTCTTATTTTTTAATCTATTCATTCTTCTGTTGCTTTTCCCATTGGTGTCAAATTTACCAACTATTGCCTAATCCAAGGTCATGAAGATAAACACTTATTTTTCTTCTAAGAGTTCTATAGCTTTCAATCTTACTTTGGGGTCTTTAATCTTTTGAGTTATTTTTTGCTACTGGTGGTGGGAAGTAGGAGTACAACTTCTTTTGCCTGTGGATATCCAGTTGTCCCAGAAGCATTTGTTGAAAAGACCATTCTTTTCCCCCATTTGCTTGTCTCAGTATTTTTGCTGAAAATCAACTGACTTACCCATTTTGTTTTGTTTTTTACCCAAATTTCCTGGTGAAGATATTAATATGGAAAAAATAAGCAATCAAACTGACATATTGAACAAAAAAGCAAGCAGTATAAAATATTCAACTATTTCTGGATGGCAGCAGGGTATAGCCTCCATGCTACATTCAGTGCTTACATTGTCTATTTTAGTGTACACTGGTCAATTTGTTAGATTATTGCTTGGCATTGTGCACTGAAAAGATTTAATTCTATCTCAAAGCAAACAAATTAGAGACCCCTGAGCAGTGTGCTAGCTCTGGACAATTGGACAGACCCTAATATTTGCCACAATTTAACTACTCACCAGCTTTGTTTCTTCTAAGACTTTGGCAAACCTGGAGGAGTCCATAAAAATTCTAGTTGTAGCACAATAATCTGATGAGGACACCACTGCTTATTTTTGCAGGGTCCTGGCATCTGTTTTGAGGCTGTAATTTAAGGAGCTGCTCAGCCACAGGATTACCTTCCACTAAACTTCTCAATTCATGGATAATGTCCCCTCCCAGGTGGCCTCTTCCAGTGAGGCCAGATGGCCAAGGCTTAATTCTCCCAGCAGCAATGTGTGATAGTACACACGCAAATTATTGGCTACAGGGAGAGGTCTCCTGACCTTGGTGTCCAGGGTCTATCTGGGGATGGCTTGGTGGGGTTCTCATTTAGGCATCAAGCACCACCTATGTGGGGTTGACCTTACTGTAGTCCCTCCAGAGACCAAGTTGATACCATCCGGTCTAAGCCCCCCATCACAATCACATTGTTAGCATATAGAATCTGGTGTGGCCCAAAGCTCCCAGGTGGCAATCATCAGGCAGATATTCTAAGGGCTAAGTGTAGTGTTTTTCAACCGTTTTTTATCTCATGACATACTTGAACCTATAGTTAAACTTCTGGAACACTTAAATTATGTTTATCAAATTAAAAAAAAAGAGTTAAAAAAGAATACATTTACTGTACTTTGAATGTCTTTCTAAAATAATTTAATTAATGATCTTAAACCTTTCTTTGCATAGGGTTTGGACAACGGGACTTACTGATAAAATCTTTACTACATATAGTACCCAAAAGCATTCTTATCTTTAAAATCTTTCAGACATTATTGATAGGTCCAAAGCATCACTGCCCATGTCAGCAGTATCTTTATAATGGCAACAGTATCTTTATAAAGGGAATACTCACCTGGGTGCTATTCCTAGAAGTGCTTTGCAGAGTGCAAGTGGCTCTCTCAAAACATCTTCAACTTAGCTTCCCCCAACATGGCCCAGGGAATTCTCAAGAGTTTACACAGGTCACTCCCATTTCATTGGAATCCTGCTAAATTATGGGAAAAGTTAAAAATAAAACTTTTCTCAGGAAAACAGGCAACTGAAGAAGCATTTGTTCTCAATTACATATCCTGAGTTGCTCGCTCTAAGTCTCCTGGGGTCACTGGAGAAGGCTATACAGATTTAGAATGCCAAAATCAGATAGAATTGGGCTGGAGTCCTGCCTTTGCCACTTCTTAGGAATTGCAGTAGATGAAACAAAATATGCCCAACTCATAATTCAAGTACCTGTGAGTGTGACCTTATTGGAAAATATGATCTAAGTTAAGGACCTAGAGATGAGATCATCCCAGACTTAGGATGGGCCCTAAATCCAATCCATAAGCTGCCCACCCTGCTGACAGCTTCATTTCAGGCTTATTATTTCCAAAACCTGTTGTTTTAAGCTGCTGAATGTGTGGTGATTTGTTATGTTGGAAAGTAATACAGTGACCTTGTGGCGTTTCCTGAGCTTGTGTCATTCACAGTTTTCTCATCTAGAAAATGGTCAGTGATATCCACCCCCTGAGAGAATTACATGAGGTGATGTGAACTTAAATGCAAGAGGCCTTTCTCATGGGAAATTTCTGTTTCCCTAGAAATTTCAAATCCTAGGTCAAGAAGATTTTTTCAGGGATTCCAGGCTTATATTATATTGACATTATGACCTCGAATTCAATGGAGGATGAACTTTGCAGAAAGATTTTGTGAAATCTTGCATGATTTCAATATAAGAAAGTAACAAAAGAGAAATATGAGCTGGGGCAAGTGCCAGCTACCTGGACTTTCTTTTAGGTAATATGAGGTCTGACAATTAAGTTCATGAACTCGTCTTAGAAAAAGTGCTATATACCTCTTTGCTGCATATCATTATGGTTACCTCCAAATTACCCCCCTTAAGAAGCTGTGCATTGACACCAGCTTTAAAGGGCCTATTCTACCCTTCAAAGCCATTTTGGAATTCTTACTGGAATTGCCATCAGAGCTGTTGTCACAGGAGGTCTGACAATGAAGTTTGCGAACTCATCCTAGAAAAGTGCTACGGATTCCTTTGCTGCATATCACTAGATGGTCAGTCACCAGATGGCCAAGAGGAGTGCTTCAAAAGTGACCACCGTGATATTCAGCACTGAGGTATGTAGCACGTTTTCTAGAATGAGTTCATGAACTTAATTGTCCAATCCATGTGTGCCTCATTGCACTGAAGAAAGCCATCACCAAGTGACTTTATTATCCCTTAGGAAGGTAGATCCTAAGGGCTGCAGTTCCCAGAATGGGACTGTCAACCTGCATATCACTGTGCCAGCACATGGTGGTGAATATGACAACTTCTGGTCCCTCTGATGTTGGTACTGTGTTTTGACACAAAATTCCAGAGGTCACTGAGAACAAGGACAAGTTCTTCAAAAGTAAAAATTATGCCCTTATAAGGGGAAAAAACTTGCTGCTGCAAAAGCCCAGAAATTCTATAGCTCACCTGTCAGGTCCTGCCTTCCCATCACCTGTGTTGAAGTTTCATTGTTTACCCACAAGTCTGGAAGAGCAATTCTCTGGTGCAGGTGCTGGGAGCCATTTGCTGCTTTTGTCCCAGATCATTTGTCCCTGTCACTACAAGGACTAGAAGTTCCTGACCCACTCCTCAGGATGATAAAATCCCATAAGTACTGGGAAGAGGGGAAACTTAGTAGGCCCCTACATTGTTCCAGGAACAGTGTTAGAAGCATTGAAACACATTTTATTTAATCCTCATTTAATTAACTTGGAAAGATCCAGCTTACATTGGACATGGACTGAAGATAAATTGACCAAGGAATTCAGTTTTCACAAACTATTGGAAGGAGAACCCTTAAAAGATGCTATCTGTTAATAAATGACAGTTTTGTCCCAAAAGAATAATCATTCATTTATTTATTCAACCAGTACTGACTGAGAGCCTTCTATTATATATACATCAACTTTAGTGGGCTAAACAGACAGAAATCCCTACCCCTTAGAGCTTATGTCCTAGCTTGATGAGCAGACATGATACATTGGGGTGCTCTGTGATGTGTGAGAAGCTACTAAGTGAGAGGGAAAGAGTAGAGATGAGTGAAGAGTCTTTTGGGGGGACAGAGGGGGGTTGATTTCAGGTTGAAACAGGGTAGGCAAAGTCTGCCTCATAAGAAGGTGACATCTGAGCAGAGACTCAGGCAGGTGAGGGAGGAGCCAGCTGGGGAAACACCTTCCAGGCAAAGGCAAAAACCCTTCTGTGACAGAGCAGTTGCTGTGGTCAGAGACCCATGTGCCTGGCATGGTGTTAACAAGGGGACATGTGATGGGGGGGAGACGAAGGTGGTGGGGTTCAGGGAGGACCTCAACAGCAATTGTGAAGACTCTGATGTGGAGGGCACTAGAGGGTTAGGAGTGACATGATCAGCATCACCTTTAAAAAGATCACTCTTGGGTCTACATCAATGTAGGTGTTTTTTAGTGCTGTTGTAAGAAAGAACATGCAGGGATCTAAAAGTAGACCTGCCATTCGACCCTGCAATTCCTCTGCTAGGTGTATATGCAAAAGACCAAAAATCACTTTGCAATGAAGATATTTGCACCAGATTGTTCATTGCAGCTCAATTCTTAATTGCCAAGTCATGGAAGAAGCCCAAGTGCCAGAGACAAGATGGTGGACTAAAGCCAGCTTTCCACAGAGGCTCCTGTCCAGAAGGAGAGTTAAGGGATGAAAATTTAGCAAGTAACCTGGTGGATTGGAGGTACACCAAGAATGAAGGTTGAAGAATGCACATCAACCCCATTGAGGTGAGCTGAGACCACAAGGATGCAAACAAAAGGTACAAAATCCATCACCAAGTGGATGGGAGTCCCCCCTCCCCCATGAGACCAGCTCAAGAGCACCACAAACAAACAAACGGGCAGAAATCAAAGGCCCTCCAACTACACTCCACGGAAGAGACCTTCCAAAAACTGGACCTACCTCCCCTACTACGGTGCCATGGCGTTCTCTTGCCAGGCATAAAACTGTATAAAACTGTAAATTTTCTTTGCCTGCAATGCTGAACTCCCAGCACTCCCCAGCATACCCACACTCACACTGAGGTCTGGAGACCTGTCCCCCAGGAGTTTGGATTGCTTTCTCAAGAGGTGTGGACAGTGCCCGAGCTGCAGCTGGTCAGCGCTGACTCTGGGGCATGGGAGCGAGGAGAGGACAGTCAGCTGAGGGGGAGCCACGCCAGGGATGTGCTTCCCTGAGGCATGATGCAGCAGCCCGCCTTGGGCAGCAATATGGCCAGGCATAAAACTGTGTCGAACTATGTATCTTCCCTGCTTGTAACGCTGAGCTCCCAGCACTCCCCTCCACTCTCACTCAGGGGTCTGGTGGCCTGTCCCCCAGGAGTCCAGATTCTTGGGTGATTTCTCATGGGGTGTGGACAGTGCCTGAGCTGCGTTGACTCTGGGGCACGGGAGCGAGGAGAGGACAGTCAGCTTGGAGGGAACTGCTCCAGAGCGGCGGTTCCATGGGATGCGGAGTGGTGGCTGTCTTTTAGCAGTGGTGTGGCCAGGCATAAAACTGTGTGGAACTGTGTGTGCTCGCTACTGGCAGCACTGGGCTCCCAGCACTCTCCTTCCCCCCTCACTTTGAGATCTGGAGGCCTGTCTCCCAGGAGTACGGATTCTTGGGTGATTTCTCATGGGGTGTGAACAGCGCCTGACCTGTGCTGACTCTGGGGCACGGGAGTGAGGAGAGGATGGTCGGCTGGGAGGGAACCATTCCAGAGCAGTGGTTCCCTGGTACATGGAGCGGCAGCTGACTTCTGGAAGTGGTGCGGCCAGGCATAAAACTGTGTGGAACTGTGTGTGCTCGCAACCTGCAGCTCTGGGCTACCAGCACTCTCCTCCACTCTCACTCTGAGATCTGGAGGCCTATCCCCCAGGAGTCCAGATTTTGGGGTCATCTCTCAAGGGGTGTGGACAGTGCATGAACTGTGGTTGGTCAGTGCTGACTCTGGGGCATGGGAGTGAGGAGAGAAGGGTCGGCTGGGAGGAAGCCACACTGAGTGGCGGTTCCTGGAGGCGGGTCAACAGCCATTTTTTTTTTTTATAGCAAAATGGCTCACTCCTGGATATTCTGAAGCCACACCTCCTGTCTCCCTGAGCAACCAGAGGAGGCCACCCATGAGTAAAGGATTTGCCTGAGGGGACTCACAAACCCGGAAAGCTTCCAGGGCAGGGACCATTCAGAGAGGTAACCGAATACAAACCTCCAGCAGCAACGGAACAGGACATTGGAACTCAGAACAGCTTCTCCTCTGTATGCAAATTTATCAGGAACAGAAACAGAATCCTGCAAAGTTGTTCTATTCTGTTCTGTTCTGTAAGTAGCATCAATCAGGGGTGGGGCTGGGCCTGAATAAACACCCCCCAACCTTCATCAAGCACTGGAGGATGTCATGTCAGGCCTCACCTCCTCCTGCTAGATAGTGGCAGAGTGCAGGGGCCTGGAAGATTTCCTTACAATTCAGGCAGGTGCAAATCTCTGGAGTATCTGTTCACTATAGGCAACTGGGTCAGCCATCTGCAGGGATATCAGTGACTGGGTCTGAAAGAGGGACAAGGTGGGGAAGGAGGCATCAACCTTCCCAAACTGATCTATTTGCTGGGTGGCTCCTCCTGACTGCACGCAGTACTGGAGCAAGCCATATTAGAGCAGTCACCAGACCCCTGTGATCCAGTTCCCAGAGATCTCTTGAACTCTCCCACTCGAGACAGGTACCAACTGAGACAATTGACTTGAACCTTTTGAACTGAACTAATAGACTGAGGACTATTCAGGTGGTGCCCTGGGTGTGCGGTTATAGAAAGGTTTAATTTTCCTTTTCCAATTGTTGCCAGTGGGGTCAGGGTGACTTAATTACTGGTTTTTCTCCACAGCTGAGACTTCAACCCAGAGTAAATGTTTCACTAGGGTCAAATAGAAACCAGCTGAAAACAAGACAGAACCACTTAGCCCCACCACACAAGACAGGGCCCAAGTTTCTCAGGCCACAACACTATACAGGCCTTTGACAAAGCCCCAGGAGAAAAATCAAAGGGAATAAAACAACCATGGGGCAGAATCAGCAGAAAAACTTTGGTAACATGAATAAATAGACTAGATCAATACCCCGAAGGAAAGATATGGTAGATGTAATTGAAGATCCTATCCACAAACAACTAGCTGAGATGTCAGAAATTGAATTCAGAATTTGGATTGCAGACAAGATTAATATAATGGAATTAGGAATTTGAGGAGAAATTCAAAAGTTGTCTCAAGAATTTAACGAATTTAAAGACAAAACCACCAAAGACTTAGACACACTAAAGCAAAAATTTGCAGCCCTCAAAGATATGAAAAATACAGTAGAATCCCTCAGCAGCAGAATGGAGCAAGCAGAAGAAAGGATTTCTGACATTGAAGACAAAGCCTCTGAACACTCTCAAAGAGGAAGAGAAATGGAGAGCAAAAACGGATCATTCTCTCAGAGAGCTCTGGGATAACTCGAAGAAGGCCAATATCCGAATCATTGGAATTCCTAAAACTGATGAGGTTGCCTCGCTGGGCACAGAGGCCCTTCTGCATGAAATAATGAAAGAGAATTTTCCAGACATGCATGCCTAGAGATTCTGAAATGCAGATAGCAGACAGCTTCAGAACCCCAGCACAACTCAACCCCAATAAGACATCCACCAGGCATATCATAATTAACTTCACTAAAGTTAATATGAAGGAGAAAATTCTCAAAGCTGTTAGGTGAAAGAAAGCCTACATACAAAGGGAAGAATATTAGAATGACTGTAGATCTCTCTGCTGAAACTTTTCAAGCCAGAATAGGGTGGTCATCGACTTTTAATCTCCTAAAGCAAAATAA
>CAUYPK010122551.1:0-21090 GCA_963574355.1 Loris lydekkerianus
TTTTTTTTATTTAAATGACGGTAAAGCATTATTCAACCTTTGATTAACCACGGAGGAAAAACTCGCTAAAAAAAAAAAAAAAAAAAAAAAAAAAGGTGATTCTGGGAGTCAGCTGGCCTAAGATTTAGTCCTAGTAAGGGATTTGTGTTCACCTGATTACTCTGAACCTTTCTAAGTGAGGAAGCTGGATTAGATCCTATTGGAGGCCCTATGTTCTTAATCCAGTCTCAGTACTTTTTTCACACAAAATAATCAAAATAGGTTTCTGCACCAAATGCCACTCAGGCAGTGTTCTGTAACTTTTTGCCCATATGTATATGTATGCCAAATGTTAGCCAGTAAATCTGAATCATGGATTTTCTGTGTAACCTGAAACAAGTTCCTGATGCTCATTGTGCCTCAGTTTCCTCACATGCAGCAAGAGGATAATTTTGACCTACCTCCAAAAAATGTGTAGGCTAAATAGTAAAATAAGTTTTTAAACACACTTTGGAATTATAAGGGAGAATTAAGATACCACTGCCTAATATAAATGGGTACATTCGAAAGCTGAAAATGCTTTTGGCAATGTATTATTCCTGTTGCAAATGTAAACATATGAGGACACTAAACATCGAAAACTAACAACTTTATCTCAGTCATTTTGTAAATTTGGAGAATAATAACCAAAATAAGCAATCTTTATCAAAATTTAGTATTTTTATCAACAAAGATGTGAATCAAGGGGAAATATATATGCAATGTATAATAATTTTGTGCACTAAAGCACAAAAAATTCCCCCATAAAATTAAATTTTTGTGGAAAAACTGAACAAGCATACTTTTCTACTCTAAACAGATGTGAATCAAGGTGTTTGGTTTATGGTGGATTAGCTTTGAGGAGTGTTGCACTAATATTAGTCAAGGCTCATCTTCCTTGCTGCTGCATGCTGAACTGAAAATTCATCTCTTACCTCTACTCCATACAGCAAGCCAAGTATATCTTGCTTAAATATTTCTTCCCTATGAACGGCCTTAACAGTATTTTTACATTCACATATGCTGTTTAACTGAGGGTCTCTAAGCACTTTAATTATTGTATTCTCTTAGTAGTTCCACTCATCTGGCCTGCCTCATTTTTCTAGACCTCCTCACAAGCTGCATTTTTTACTACATTCATTCATATTCTTTCTACACTTTATTCATTAAGTATACCAAACTTCATCGTTCCCTGTAGACTCTCACCCTATTGAGTGGTTTCCGCTTTATTTTTCATTTACCTACATTTTGAAGGGTGTATGTGCAAAGTAAAAATTTTGAAAATTAAGGCAGATCCATTTACTTCTTTCAAGTCAATTCAATCTAATCTGAATTTGAAATTTTTTGAACTTTTTACTTTTTGTAGAGACAGGGTCTCACCATGTTACCTAGGCTGGGCTCAAGTGATCTCCCACCTGGCCTCCCAAAGTGTTGTAATTACAGGTGTGAGCCACACTGCAGTTATCTTTTAATTGATCTAATCCTCTAAGTTAGTTGTGAGTGTCCATACTAACATATGAGATTTTATTGAAGCTGCCTATGGTAACTAGGAATACTTTGCTATGCCTCACTGCCCAAGAGGGTATGTCATCAATTAGGAGACATCCTAATAAAACCAAGATATGGCCTATATACGTAAACATGTGTCTGTGCATTTTCTTTCTGGATAGTTAAGAAGTACTCCCCATTTTTCTCTAGCGTTTTGACATTTTAGACTCAATACTCTGATCTCTAGTGAGTGTGATTATTTGTTCAAACTAATAATAGAAGAAAAGAGATGGAGTTTTAGAATCCATCTCTACTAAAGCACACTGAAAACAAATCCTAGTTTTTAATGTGTTACACTCTTATTACTTTCATTAAGTAGGCAGATTTAAAAAACTGTCACAAAGAAATGTGCCTTTTGGGGAAATTCTTATGTTCATGTCACCAATTATTATTCTAGCCCACTGGGCAATTCCATTTTTCACTTTATATTGGATACTTTTTCTACTGTAAAAATATTCCTTCCAAGTTTGATTTCCTTATCAAGACAAGCTTGAGAACCACATTTCTGTTTGAGGATTTTTGACCTTCTTTCTATGAAACTGGTCTTCTATCCTTATTATTTACAAATGATATTTAAAGTACTCTTAAAGCTTTGCCTTAAATACATGAGTGGTAAAGTATCTTGTTTGCATACTGATTTAATGGTAAGCACTTTGGAGGTTATGAACTTAAATACAAAAAAACCTGGCTAATACAGATCTATCAAATTGTTACAGTAGCTTATAGAATAAAAACTTAAAAGAAATTTTTATATACTGTAATTTTAGTCAAGTAAATGAAAAATGAATAAACTACAAATTAAAGGAAGAAAATAAGTCTAACTTTGTGATTTTTTTCTCTTTATTTAAAAAATTATACAATTTAGGCTTATAGTAAAAATAGAAGAAGGTGTACATATAAGTCATTTCCTCATTCCCCAGTCCTATCCTAGGAGTTTGGATATCTTTCTAAGTGTTCTGTTGATAAGCATAAATATTTTTCATTTAAAAAAAAACACATGCAATCATTTAAAAAAAAAAATTTCATGGATATCTTTTGACATCACATTCATATCTGCTTCATTTTTTTTTTTTTTTTTTTGAGACAGAGTTTTATTATGTTGCCCTTGGTAGAGTGCTATGATGTCATAGCTCACAGCAACTTTGAACTGGGCTTAAGTGATTCTCTTGCCTCAGCCTCCCAGTAGCTGGGACTATAGGTTCCCGCCACAATGCCCGGGTATTTTTTTGTTGTGGTTGTCATTGTTTAGCTGGCCTGGGCCAGGTTTGAACCCGCCAGCCTCAGTGTACATGGCTGCTGCCATAACCACAGTGCTATGGGTGCCGAGCGTGCTTCATTCTTTTTAAAGACTGTGAAATTGACTTAACCAGCTGTCTAAAGATGGACATTTTGATTGATCCCAGTATTTTATATTTAACATCTTTATATACTAGAACACTGAATGGGAATGGGTGAGTCTTAGGAAACATCCTCTCCTAAAAGTTTACATTTTTCATTGACTAGACATGATTAGATTTTTGAAAGCTATCTGGCCAGGCTGGGAGGTGAACTTAGAGCTCAGAATCTCACTGCTACTAAAAGAACAAGGTCATTTCTATTGTAGTTCAAAAATGATTTTATCACACTAATGCTGTGTCAAGTTAACTGTAAATCACTTCAAACACAAGGGTAGCTTATGTGTAAAAAAGGTCACTGCCACTTCATGTAGAGAAAATATCTAAAGTATCTGAGTAAACAGCAAAATAAATGATTTTATTACAAGCTTTTATATTCACTTGGTATCAAGTCCAAAATAAACCTGAAGACCATGGCAAGTTGCAGCTGTGTTAATGATGAAATGTGGTATTTACTGTTTAAATTGAGCAACTGGAAGAATCCCCTTATCAGGAAGATTGGAAATAAGAAGCTTATGTGTGCTATTCCTAGACTGTATTTCTCTGTGGGAAAATATGGCTGACTCATCAGATTTTTGGTATTATTATTATAACCTTTTCTTTCACCTCTGCGTCATGGTGATGAACTAAAGATCTTATTTTCTGGGCACACTCTTCTCCATATAACAGGAAAAACAATGAACCTTTAGTGAAAGGCTGTGTAGCTGAACAGCCTTCCATTTTGAGGCAGTTATTTATGTTCTGAAATAATGTAAGTACTCGAAGAAGAATCTCCTTTGCTATGTTGCCATCATAAAGGGAAAGGAATGACGAATCCACCTGAAAGAGGAAGCAATGAGTTGTAGTTTATAGTAATAATACATGAAAACATCGTCCACATGTATTTTCACATTTCTTTTCTTTTTTAAAAAATTAATTAATTTTATTTTTTTTTTTGTAGTTTTTGGCTGGGGCTGGGTTTGAACATGCCACCTCTGGCATATGGAGCCGGTGCCCTACTCCTTTGTGCCACAGATGCCAGCCATATTTTCATATTTTACTGCATTAAATGTTTTACATTTTCAAAATTTCATAGAAAATGAACCCTAAAATTGCATAATTTAAATGCATAAAACCTTATGCATCCTTATGTTCATACTAATGGAAAAAAAGTAGTTTTGTATTTTAGTTGAAAAATACAATTTCTTTGAAATCCCAGAATGTAGTCATTTTCTTTGTAAGACCCATTACATAGTTTTCATAGTAACTTATTAATTCACCAATCCAACATTACTGTTCACACATAATACAGGGTACAGAGCTGGGAACACAGATGAGATGAATAAGACAGCCCCTTTTCTGTAGAAGTTGAGCTCTCTTTCATCTCAGCATCACTTCTGCTTCCTTCAGAACACATCACAACTTTCAATCATCTTGTTTGTTACGTAGTTTTGTCTTTTCTCTGGACCACAGAATGCAGGCATGGTGTCATGCTATGCTAACTGGGGTGTCTCGACACTCAGCCCAGCTTCTAGCAGCTACTGATGACTCAGTACTGCTATTTCTATGGACATTAGGATACACGTTAACAAAAAAAGGTCAAGTACAAAAGAAGGGACGGTATAAGTGCATACAAAATTTGGTAGAGATTATAATTTGTTGCAAGAGAGAATGAAAATCCTTTTAAAAAGTTAAAATATGCTCATTAGGTTATTTATATATGAAAAAAAGAACAAGAAGGCCACCTTTAATATTGTTTCTCAGAGATAACCCTGTTAACATTTTAGGATAAATTTTACTAGATAAGTTCATCCAAATCTATGTGTCAATTTACAAAATAAATATGTAAACTATTTACTTGGGCACTGAGTAGTCCTTCTGTCATGGCTGGATTTTCAGACAAATTCAAAAGCAGTTTCAAAACCTGAACCTGAAACAATCAGAATATTTGTTTATTTCAGACCAGCAAGCATACATTTTCTTTCCCAGACATGCTGTCTTCTCACCATGTTCTCCTTTTAAAGTCCTGCCTGTGCTTCCAAGACTGGCTCACATTCTCTCTATTCCATGAAGCCTTCTCAATTCATCCTACTTAAAGGTTTCTCTCTCTCTGAACTCTACAACACTTGGCCATTCTCAGCTCTTGCAGGGTCATTTAAACCTTATTTTTTCAATTACACTGTTAGGGAGATAGGGGGAGACATTACTATAAATGTCTTCACAATCCACTCTAGATTCACACACTAACATATTATTAGTAAGCTTAACGTAAATAAAAATTTTTTTTTTCTTTGAGGAAGGGCCTCACTCTGTTGCTTAGGCTAGAGTGTAGTTGTGTGATCACAGCTCATTGCAACCTTAAATTCCTTGGCTAAAGCAAGCCACCTGCCTCAATCTCTTGGGTAGCTGGGACTACAAGTAATGCCACCATGCCTGGCTAGTTTTTTTTTTTTTTTTTGTAGAGACAGGGTCTTGCTAAGTTTCCCAGGCTGACTGAAATTCCTGGCCACAAGCAATTCTCCTGCCTTGGACTCCCAAAGTACTGGGATTACAGTTGTGAACCAGTGTCTGGCCAATGAATGATCTTAAAAACTCTTGGAAGAGTCTAGTTCCAAAGAGGGAAGCAAGAGGGGGAAGGAGGGAGGACGATTGGCAGGAGGAGGGCATGAGGCGGGATCTCAATGTGCACAATGTGAGGGTGTATAACATGCTCCTTGGGTGAGGGGCTTTTCTACAAATGGAACTTCACCCTCAAAAGTGAGAACAAAGTAACCTAAAAATTTGTACCCTCATATTAATTTGAAAAGAGTAAAAAACAATAAAAAAATTAAAAACTCTTTAATCTCAGTTTGTTTCTACTTAAAGCATTTAAAAATTTTGGAACAGTTTAATTACCAAGACTAAATAAATAACAATATGGCTCTTTTCTTTTTAGTGAGTTACTATGAATCTCTGAGGTTATCTTTATGTGAAAAATGTTTTATAATCATGTAAAAAGGCACAGTGATATGAATAAGCAAACAAATGCTATTCAATAGCTGACTAGCTAAAATATCAGTATTCTTGTTACTTACAACTGAAAAGTTAGTAGTAAAAACATTCAAATATGCCAGGGGCAGTGGCTCATGCCTGTAATTCTAGCACTCTGGGAGGCCGAGGTGGGTGGATTGTTTGAGCTCATGAGTTCAAGACCAGCCTAAGCAAGAGTGAGACCCCCGTCTCTAAAAACTAGCCAGGTGTTTTGTTTGGCGCCTATAGTCCCAGCTACTTGGGAGCCTGAGGCAAGAGAATCCCTTGAGTCCAAGAGTTTGAGGTTGCTGTGAGCTATGATGTCATCGTACTCTACCGAGAGCCACAAAGTGAGACAGGTTCCCGGCCAAAAAAAACTTTTTTTTTTTTTTTTTTAAATCGCAAAGGCAGTAGATCCTTACTATAGACTTTTTTTTCTTTTGCTTTTTTTTGGCCAGGACTAAGTTTGAACCCACCACCTCTGGCATATGGGGCTGGCGCCCTACTCCTTTGAGCTACAGGTGCTGCCCAACTTTTTTTTTTTCTTTCATATAGAAAAGCACAAAGAGAAAGGAAATTTTCCATGATCAGAAATGATCAAGTTTTGGTGTTTCTCTGCTGGCCTTTAACTGTGTACACATCCTATATAATTGTAATTCCTTTGATCATGCTAATTTATTAAGGAGGACATAAGGCTTTGCTTAATTTTACTGTTTTTATCAACCCTTTCTTTTATTTTGATAAAGTAAATATTTAGTCATGATAAAAATGTTTAGCAGTGTAGAAGGGAACAAGGTAAAACAAAAGCCACCATCCTATCAGCCCATTCCACTCTCCAATGATTCCTTGTGTAAACACTTTTTCACACATATGACCTCTTAAGGTGAAGTGAAAGAGAAAGGAGACTGCTGATCCTTCTTTAATGTATTCCCTGGAGGTCACTGCCAGATGAGATGTGGCCTGACTGGCTGTCAGCAACACCAAGAAGTAAGTCTTAAGAAAAGACACCTGGTTCCAATGTCAGTGAAGTTTTGATTAGGAGAAAAGGTATAAGAGTTATGAAATAGGATGGTCCTAAACAAAGGTTCACTAATAGTCAAAGAGGGCAGGTATACAACCAGGGAATAGCAATAGCAATAGCTATTTGGTATCCTGTACTAAAATTTAATGTTGCTATCCTCTGTAAAAGAGAGTTAAACATGAGAAAGAAATATACGAAGTACAACTGTAGATTAAATACATTTATGTATTTAGGCTTGAAACCATAGTAAGGCCTCTTATTTTTTTTTTCCCTCTTGTCGCATGCACCATCTTGTGGTGACATTAGGACATTTATTTTAAGCCATTTGATTTGTTCTTGTTGCAGATGCAGTGAACACAGCTTACTTATATTAATCTTTCACTATATGTATTTAGTTATGAATCAGTGGTGTATGCAAAAGGTTATGAGAGTACACTGAGGTACCTGACTTGAGTAAATAACCTATTTTAAAAATTATTTTAGTGGTTATTTACTTAGAGAATACTTAAAATGGATAGATTTTCCCACTAACAAATGGATGACTATCTAAAAGTTTATTTGCAAGCTAGAACTTTAAACTCAATTTTTACGGAGAATCAATGTTGTGATTAGTGGCTATGTATGTTCTAAGACAGATCAAAAAAGCAAATTTTCTATCCCAGAAATATTGTTCTAGTCAATGTAATGGAAAAACACAACACAACTAAACAAAAATAGAATATGCTATTGTGGTGTGAGTCATCTTTTAAAAAGTCAAAAAATATACTAAAACAAACACCATGTCTGAGACAGATATATACAGCCCCAAGGCCAGACTTGCCTGGCTCTGAACTCAGTGTTCCTCCTGAGGTTTTGAATAAAGCAGCTGTAGAGTCAGGTGGAGGATTCTCCTACAGTGGCAACACCATGGAGTAGAGAGGGAAGGAGCTTCCATGGGCCTTCAGGGGCTGGAAGCCATCTTGCTCCACTGGAGAAAGATGGGTGCATGCATGTTGGAAATTGCCAGGGGGATGTAGCAATATTGCTAGAAGTGTACTTGTTCTTACATTTAATTTTGAATGCCTTTGGGTACATCTTGGACCAGATCCAAATAAGTTTGCTTACTGCTAGAAATGTGAAAAGCCCATGTACAAGCACATCAGAAACATAAAAGCAGGATTTCAGCAAGGCTCTTATGTAATCATATCCTGATAATCTCAGGAATAATTGCAGTGACAGTGGATATTTGGAGTATAGCTTCACAACTAGTTCTTCTAAAATGTTTGTGCCATTTTGGTACCAACTGCCCTAGAGAATACAGACCAATATAGTAAAACCCTGATGAACAATGAATTCATCTGAACTTTTCACTAGCCCACATTCTATTTACGCTATCTTCTCTCTCTCTGTCTCTCTCTCTTTTTTTTTTTTCAGTTTTTGGCCAGTGCTGGGTTTGAACCCACCACCTCAGGCATATGGGACTGGTGCCCTACTCCTTTGAGCCACAGGCGCCGCCCTATGCTATCTTCTCTTGAAAAATGGCAATTGTGATACTGCACACTAATATGAAGGATTTACTCAAGAAACTTTCATGGGTTGTCTCCCGAGTCCTTGCTTCAGCTGTCTGTTGCCCCTGTATCTGCGTAACTGGACAGAATGATGCACTGAGACATCTTTCACATATTCAATTCACTTTATTTTCTACAAATAATGGCTAAATTAAATAAACATTTTGTGAACACTGAGATAAGCAAAAAATTCAACTAACCATCACTATTATTCAAAGACTCCTTTTAATCAAATTGTTCCTATGTCTAGTAGGGGGAAGCTAGCTAATTTGCTTCTATAAAAGGTAACTGTCAAAAGCCAAATCAACATCAATCCACTCATAAGGGAGATAACAGATGATTTTCACATGTTAATTTCACAATGCACTATTAAGGGATAAAAATTATATACTTCCTTGGGCGGTGCCTGTGGCTCAAAGGAGTAGGGCACCGGCCCCATATGCTGGAGGTGGCGGGTTCAAACCCAGACCTGGCCAAAAATTGCAAAAAAAAAAAAAAATATATACACACACACACACACACACACACACACACACACACACACACGCACACTTTCTTAGGCCTAATGTGAACCTTGATTAAATTTTCTCTTTTTTGAGGAACATCAACTTAAGGCAGGTAGCCTAGAAATTCAATTTCAATCTAAAAATCTTGATGTAATAATTCTTCATACGTCACATAATAACTGTTTCATACCTTGGTGCTTCCATTTCCAGTAAGCAACACCTGGAACAGATCTGTGATGTAACTGTGAAGCATGTGTTGGTGGTCGTTGGTAACAGTCATGTTTGTTAACAACCTTAGTCCTGCCAGCTGCACAGCGGAGTTTAGGGGACCAGAGAAGACATCCTCACAGACTTGATTGATGTATACCTGAAGGCAGGGAGGAAGAAAATGAGCATCTTAGAATTTCCAAAATTCTATTAAATACTTTTCTGTACAGATTAGGAGTAGGGTTATTGTTCACGATGGTACCAGCTCCTCAGAAAATACATTTTTATCTGATATCCAAATTTTGGTACCTTTTAATTTTCTTTTACCTCTTTGGCTCTAGACAAATTTGGTAACATTTTTAAAGCTGACTTGGATAATGCCAGGCATTGTGCTTATCATATTACAAATATATCTCCTTAATCCTGAAGACTATCCGAATGAGATGTGTGCTATTATGCCCATCTTACAAAGACTTGAAAGCCTTCAAGCCTCTTGAGTTCCCTGCCCGGTGTCAGCCAGTAGGTGGGGAAAGCAATGTCCAAGTCCAGAGATCATCCTCTCAACTGCAGTGGCCTCCCTCATGCTGGGGGCCTCCCAACTTAGTCCCCCTTTCTATTTTAAATATCAGAGCACATCACCATCAGGGAAGATGCATGGGGCCATAGTGCATCACTGTAAGTATCTTAGCAGTACAGTCTAGAGAGCTACATTATGTCAGAAGTAAAGAATAGGAGAATAATGTGAAATAAAATTTTTCTTTAGAATTAATTTTATCAAAAGGAAAGCAGAGCAGGCTTGGTTCTCGTAGCTCAGTGGGTAGGGCTCTGGCCACATACACTGAGGCTGGTGGGTTCGGGTTTAAACCTGGCCTGGACCTGCTAAACAACAATGACAACTGCAACAAAAAAATAGCCTATAGCTATTGTAGTCCTGTAGCACCTGTAGTCCCAGCTAGTTGGGAAGCTGAGGCAAGAGAATCGCTTAAGCCAGTGGTTCTCAACCTTCGTAACGCCTTCTAATGCCGTGACCCTTTAATACAGTTCCTCATGTTGTGGTGACCCCCCCCCAACCATAAAATTATTTTTATCGCTATTTCATAACTCTAATTTTGCTAATGTTATGAATCGTAATGTCAATATCTGATATGCAAGATGTATTTTCATTGTTACAAAGGGGTCGCGATCCACAGGTTGAGAACCACTGGCTTAAGCCCAGAGTTTGAGGTTGTTGTGAGCTGTGATGCCATCTCACTCTACTGAGGGCGATACAGTGAGACTCTGTCTCAAAAAAAAAAAAAGTAAGCAGAGCAAAATTTTACTTGGTCCAAGATTGTCCTTACTTACCTTGGTATATGTACATAATGTAACACTGGCAAAAAGTAATGCAATGCTAGTAGTACTCAACAGAACTAAACCAGTGTGATGAAATGGAAATCTGAAATTCTATTTTCTGTGTCTGGCAATGATCTTTCCAGGTTGGGAAAATTATGATTCACAGATAATTGGTATCTACCTAAATAAATGTGAACTTCCCCAAAAGTTCTAAGTGGCAAAATTTTCCCCCCTAATTTGTAGGAATAAAAAGTTACCAATTGTCCCATAAGCCATTATTAATAAAAAAAAATCCCCAAATGTATCCGAATTACCATATAAAGTAATGGCAGTAAAGCAAAGACTTAATCTGATTTCAAGATCTAAATTACATTTAAAAGTTAACTGGTTTTCTGAGGTCACAATTTCATTATACATTGTTCCTTTAAAAATATGGCATTTTCTTTAGCTCTTTATAAATCATATAAATCAAAAAAATCTTTTCATAAGATACGGATGTCTTTCAAAGCATTTCCTAAAATGTGTAGAATATTTACATCCTTGTTATATGAGAATCTCTTCATCATTTCACAATTCTCATAAGATAACCAAATGGGCGAGCTCAGTTACTTGAAGAGCTGTGCCCACTTCATCTTGCTTCTTTCTTTTGGAATTCTCTCCTTCACCAACTCTATCTACAGAAACCTTAGACATTCTTAAGAAGCAGGTAAGACTCCACCTCTTACAGAAACTTTCACCTCAGATCTCTCCTTTCTACAAATCCCCAATCTCCTCATATTCCATCTTGAATTACAACTACTTTTGGACTTGCCTTATCCCTCCTTCTATGATGTGAATCAGGTTTGAGAAGTCTTCCTAGAAAAAGTTCTACATACCTCACTGTTGAATATCACTATGGTCACAAAGTACTCCCCTTGGCCACCTGGTGACCATAGTAATATTCAGCAATGAGGTATGTAGCACTTTTTCTAGGATGAGTTTGTGAACTTAGTCACCAGACCCTGTATGAAGACTGTGCTGATGGCCTTCTGGAATGGAATGGCCTCCATTCCAGAAGGAGTTCCAAAATTGCTTTGAAGGTGCATAGTTTCCTAAAATGAGTACCTCAAAGATGCTTGTAGTGATATTCAGCAATGAGATATGTAGCACTTTTCCTAGGATGAGTTTGAGAACTTAATTGTCCAACTTCGTATCTTTCTTAGAAAAAGAGTTGTACCATATGCATTCCTATACTCCAGACCACAGAGCAGAAATTCAATAAATGTAGAACTGAATTAACATAATTCCCAAATTTATTTTGTCTTTTTGTTAATGTTTATCTAACTCTGGCCTGGTCTCTTTAGCACTCTTGGATTAAACTGAACCCCAACTTTTAAAGTTTAATTGCACCTCTTAGTGGCTGGTTGAGGTTCTTCATCCATCTACCTTCTCTGTTCCTCTAAAGGTAATTCTTGACCATAAAGTTATAAAGGATAATGTACTAAAGTTTCATTAATTGACTTTTTATTTTCTCTTTCATTTACAGAAAAGCTCATACATTTGTGATTTTAGTCAACTTACCTTTATTTTGATTTGGTTTTCAACATTCACACTCAGATTATTTAATGCATTTAAAGCTTTCTCTTTAATACTGGGGTTAGGACTATTGATTTTGTTTCCAACAATTGGGATACCACCCAATTCACGAAGAATAGCCTAAGAGGGAAAAAGAAAAAACCATGAGTTCTATGTGCATCACATTTATTG
Source organism: Loris lydekkerianus (assembly GCA_963574355.1). Taxonomy (NCBI): domain Eukaryota; kingdom Metazoa; phylum Chordata; class Mammalia; order Primates; family Lorisidae; genus Loris; species Loris lydekkerianus. Next base: position 12,308 of record CAUYPK010122551.1, read on the forward strand.
AATCTTTGCATCCACAAATATAACTAAAAATGAATGACTTTTTGAAAATACTTTTGCTATACAGAAATCTGTAATTCCTACTTTAAGAAAAAATCTTACCAGAAAATAAAAATTATTAAGATATATAATCACTTAAACTGTAGCAGAGATACATAATTAAGACTTGCAGAGCTACTATAATGACCTTGAAGCAGTTCATAAACAAAATTATTTTACTTTGAAATGAATTATGGGTTGTACCCAACACGAGTGTCTGGCTTTTCATTATGTAACTTATGTATTACAAGCAAATCTGGAAGTGAATTGAAATTCATTCATTCGTTTTGAGACAGAGTCTCAATCTGTTGCCCAGGCTAGAGTACTGTGGTATTAGCATAGCTCATGGCAACCTCAAACTCCTGGGTTCAAGCAATCTTTCTACTTTAGCTCCCAAATAGCTGGGACTACAGGCACTTGCCACAACAGTCAGTTAATTTTTCTATTTTTAGTAGAGATAGAGTCTCATTCTAGCTAAGGCAGGTCTGAGATGCCTGAGTTCAAGTGATTCGCCTGCCTCAGCCTTCCAGAGTGCTAGGATTACAGGTATTAGTCATTGTGCCTGGTCAATTTATTTATTTTTTTACGAAAAAGGGTCTCCCAGGCTAGAATGCAGTGGACTGATCATAGCTCATTGTAACCTTGAACTAGTTGGCTCAGGCAATTCTGTTGCCTCAGCCTCCCAAGTAGGCAGGGCTACAGGCACGGGCCATCACACTTGGCTAATTATTTTAATGTTTTTAGAGAATAGTGTCATGTTTCCTAGGCTGTCCTGAACTGTTAGCCTCAAGCGATCCTTCTACCTTGGCCTCTCAAAGTGGTAAGAATTATAGGTGAGCCACTGTACCCAACCTAGAAGTGTTAAGCTTTAAAATATTATGCTAAAGTAGTGTTTTGTTAACACATATTCCTTATTTATTTTTTGAGACAGAGTTAGTCTAAAGCTGTCGCCCTGAGTAGAGTACCATGTCATCACAGCACATAGCAACCTCAAACTCCTGGGCTTGAGTGATCCACTTGCCTCAGTTTTTCTATTTTTAGTAGACATGGTTTCTCACTCTCGTTCAGGCTGGTCTCAAACTCATGAGCTCAAGCAATTCACCAGCCTCAGCCTCCCAGAGTGCTAGGATTACAGACGTGAGCCATCATGCCTGTCCTGTTTTAATTATAATAAGAAAAATATGCTGAAAGTTACTCTTCTCAGGCCAAGACATGCTATCCTATCAGAAAAAGATTGCCATCATCTATTCTTTATAAGGAACCCAATATTTTACTTTACTGTTTAAGGGTGAGCTTAATATTAGGGAAAAAAAGAAACTTTCACTCTAAAATTCCAGGTTCTTTCAAAGGACTTATAGTTACTAGAAAACAGTCTTTTCTTTCTAAAATTGAATGGTTAAGACAGATCAAGGCACTATAATTGATGAAGGACACTTGAACTCTACTGCTCAAGGAAGTACTTATTCTCTGGTGGCTTTTGGCCCACTCTGACTACAACTTGTTTCAGAGTAATATAAAATTATGGCATCAGAAATACTCCAAAAAACGGGTGGTGCCTGCACCTCAAGGAGTAGGGCGCTGGCCCCATATACTGAGGGTGGCGGGTTCAAAACAAGCCCCGACAAAAACTGAAAGAAAAAAAAAATACTCCAAAAGAGGTAGGTTAACAAATTAGTCACCATCTATTATTATTCTTTGTTTACTGTCCCTCTTTCCACTGGGGCAGACATGGCACCTCCTCCATCCCACATAGTTCCTGGTGGAAACACTAGTTACATGTGCTCTAATTGACTCTACTGCTTGGCTATAGGATGGCTCATGGTGAGCCAGGCCTCATTATAACAGGCCATGATCCCTTGACCCAGAAATGGACCTAAGGGGTAGGCACTTGATCCTATCAGAACAATCCACCTCTTGGATCATGAGCTATTGGGATGAAGACTTGACAGGCCAAGGGCTTTCCATCCCTTTGAAGAAAACCTCTTTGTGGTGAGAGAGACAGACAAACATGTAAAGAAAAGCAGGCATAAGCAAAGCCAAAAAGTAGAGAAAGAAAGCGCTTTGCCCAGCTATGGGTAGTGGCTCATGCCTGTAAGCCTAGCACTCTGGGAGATCAAGGCAGGTGGACCACTTGAGCTCAGGAGTTCAAGACCAGCAATAGTGAGACCCCCATCTCTACTGAAAACAGAAAAACTAGCTGGGCATTGTGGTGGGCATCTGTAGTTCCAGCTACTCGGAAAGCTAAGGCAAAAGGAAGCTTGAGCCCAAGAGTTTGAGGTTGCTGTGAGCTATGACACTGGCACTCTATGCAGGGTGACACGGCAAGACTCCTGTCTCAAAAAAAAAAAAAAAATAAAATAAATAAATAAATAAAATAAAGAAAGAAAAGCAAAGATAAAAAGGAAGAGAGCTCTGATAACTCTTTCTCCAACCTTGAACTAGATTTGGTTATGTCTGAAACCAATGCTATTCTTAGATATCCAAGTTAGCTGAGCTCAGTATTTCCATTTGTGGCTTAAATTAATTTAGCTTAGATTCTGTCACTTATAACTGGAAGAGTAGGTAATGCACAAAGATTCTCTCTTTCCCTATAAATCTTCACAGCTTCACAGTAAACCTTGCCATTCTGAAGAAAATGAGACTGAAATGAAGTATACATTGAAAATAATTTTGTATTTATGACAATGTTAAAAAAGGGCATTAGATAAAAATATTAAAAAATAATTTAAACTATTTTCCCATGCGGAGAGGGGGGGGGAATTAGGGGTGGAGAAGGTGGGTAAATAGGGGGGAGACATTCAAATTAAGCTCTTTTGTTTTTTCTTTTTTTTTTTTTGAGACAGGAGTCTTACTCTGTCACCCTGGATAGAGAGTTGGGGCCATCATCATAGCTCACAGCAACCTCAGACTCCTAGGCTCCAGGGAACCTCCTGCCTCAGCTTCCTGAGTGGCTGGGACTATAAGCACCTGCTATACGCCTGGCTAATTTTTCTATTTTTAGTAGAATGGGGTTTCACTCTTGATCAGGCTGGTCTTGAAACCAAAGCTCAAGCCATCCACCTGCCTCAGCTCCCCAGAGGGTTACAGGCGTGAGCACCAGCCAGCTCTTTAGTATTGGTGTTAAGTCTCTACTTGAAGACCATTCTATACTCATTGTTGATTGTCAGAGTGTGGTCCACGGACTACCGGCACCAGAACCATCTATACAATTTAAAAGCATGTACTTAAATGTTAGATACTTTTACTATTTTACTGACATGCTAAATTTCAAATAATTTAAAAACTCATGCAATGCTAAATGTTGATTTGATACACTTATGAATGTGATGCCAATGACCAACTTTGTAGGGATCTAGAATCCTATTAATCATACTACTATGAGGTTATGCTTTTCAGAAATAAACTTTGTGTTATAGCTATACGTAGCCAGATTATATAGATGAGAAATTGAGGCTCTGGGTGGTTAGGTAACTTATCTAGGGTCACAATTACTGTTAGTGTGCAATGAAGAACTTGTTTGCTGAGACAAGGGTACTTACTTGGTTAACTGAAAAGGCTGCATTGTTACCCACAGTGACCAAAGCTTTTTCAATAATTACAGGATCTTGAGTTGACTCAAGCAGGTAAAGGAGTTTCTGAAGTTGTTCAGTATTTAGGACATCATCATATGAACCATTGGTTAAGTCTTCTGCATAAGAAGAAAGTTACCTAAAATCAGTATAGTTTTTCTTAGATTTATAAAACATATTAAACACATACTGATACAGTATTAAGCACTTTATACTTATGTCATTTAATCCTCAAGCAACTGTAGGAAGAAGATACTATTAGTATTCTCAATTTACAATGGGAAACTTAGCCTTCTAGACATCAAGAAATTAGCCAATGGTCACTTGGTATGTATGTGTCTGTCAGTAAGACACTGGATGCAAATACATTTTTTTTTTTTTTTTTGAGACAAAGTCTTATTCTGTTGCTCCAGCTTCCCAAGTAGTTGAGACTCCAGTTGTGTGCCACAATACCCAGCTATTTTTTATTTTTTTATTTTTAGTAATGACACCCTTATTCAGGCTGGTCTCAAACTCCTGAGCTTGAGGGATCCTCTGGCCCTGGCCTCCCAGACGGATCAAATACACTTTTAATGATAGCATTTTTCTGTTTCTTCTTTTAAAAAAACATGCACACTCATCCAATGGAACATTTATCTGTAGGCTATATATTAAGGAATTGGATTTGAATTTAGCAGACCTTTTCTGAGGACAGCAAATAGAAGACAAGCTGTGGGAATAACCAATCCTGTTGCCAGTGTGGCATTTTTGTTTGATTTACAGGAACAAGGCATGATGACTGGGATGCCAGAATAATAGTTTTACTGGTGGTGATGACAAGAAAAAAGTCATCATTTTGAGTAGGAGGTAGAATTGTCAAATGCTGGATCTGCTCCATAATTTTTAGAATAGTTCAACAATTAAAAAAAATCCTCTTTCTAGAAATCATCACAAAAGAAACTTAAAAAAAATTTCTTCCGCAAAGACAGCTCTTGCTATGTTGCTGAGGCTAGTCTCCAACTCCTGGCCTCAAATAATCCTCCAGTCTTGGACTCCCAAGGTGTGGAGATAATAGGCTGAGCCATCACACCTGGCATGAATGACTTTTATTTCCTACCCTGTGCTCATGAGCAATTTCTATTTTTTTTTATAATAAACATGTAATTACAGTAACTATATTGCTTAAAGAAGAATCACAACAAAATGTGAGGGATAGGGACAAATACAGATTATGGGAAACAGTAAATTATATGCTGTGTTTACAGTCATATGAGAAATCTGTTAAGAAAACCTCAAATTTAAAAGCCAGTAGATTCTCATTATTAAGACTTATGATCAGGAGGGTGGCGCCTGTGGCTCAGTGAGTAGGGCACTGGCCCCTTATACTGAGGGTGGCAGGATCAAACCCGGCTCTGGCCAAACTGCAACCAAAAAATAGCCAGGTGTTGTGGCGGGTACCTGTAGTCCCAGCTACTCAGGAGGCTGAGGCAAGAGAATCACCCTCTGCCCAAGAGCTGGAGGTTCCTGTGAGCTGTGATGCCACAGTACTCTACTGAGGGTGACAAAGTGAGTATGTCTCTAAAAAAAAAAAAAAAAAAAAGACTTATGATCAGGGCCCTGCTGTTACTTCTGAATCTATTACTGGTCTTATTTATACTTATAAAACAGGATTTCACCCAAATAACACTTGAAAAAAATAAAGGAAAGTGATAAAAATAGCTTTTTAGAATGGAGAGAATTTGGGGTTCATTCAAACCTCTCATTTTATACACAAAGAAACTTTAGTGAGAATTATTTGGGCTCTGCCTAAAATCAGAGGTAGCTAGTAACAGAAACCAGAGAAATGAAAATAAAAAGTTCACTCTGGGAGGCTAAAGCAGATGGATTGCTTGAACTCAGCCTAAGCAAGATATAATCTCTACTAAAAACAGAAAAACCAACCAGGTGTGGCAGTGGACACCTGTAGTCCCAGCAACTCGGGAGCTGAGGCAAGAGGATTTTGAGCCCAGGAGTTTGAGCTATGATGCCTCAGCATTCTACCCAGGGTGACAAAGTGAGAGTCTTTCTGGGGTGCAGGGGCGGGGGGAGGAAGACAAAGAAAAAGAGAAAATAAAAAGTTATGGGCAAGTCACTTAACATCTTATGTTTTGGGGGCTCAGTTTTCTCATCACTCAATAAAATGGTTGGTTTAATACTATAACTGGCTCCAAAGGTTCTTATGCAGCCCTGAAGTTGTGTGCATTTATACATACATGTACATGGCAGAAATGTGATAAATTTAAGTTAGCCATATTTCTGAAATACTTCAAAATTGTATTACCTTGTTATATATTATCCTATAAAACCATTAAAAAATTTCATAAATTCTTTGGGCAGCGCCTATGGCTCAGAGGGTAGGGTGGCGGGCCCATATACCGAGGGTGTTGGGTTTGAATCCAGCCCCGGCCTAACTGCAACAACAAAAAAAACAGCTGGGCCTTCTGGTGGGCACCTGTAGTCTTAGCACCTTGGGAGGCTGAGGCAAGAGAATTTAAAAAAAAAAAACAACAACTTAAAATAAAAATAAATTCTTCATTAATAGTCAAATAAAATTTTACTAGGGAATGGTATTAAATCATAGAATTTCCACTTGGAAGAGAGAAAGTTCAATGTTGTAATTAAAAGTAAATAAAGGCTAGGGAGCCAGCCTGTCTAGTTCAAACTCCAAGTAAGGCTCTTTTAAGGTGAGTTTTTTTTTTTTTTGAGACAGTCTCACTGTGTCACCTTTAGTAGAGTGCTGTGGCATCACAGCTCACAGCAACCTCAAACTCTTGGGCTTAAGCAATTCTCTACAGGTGCCCACCACAAGGCCTGGCTATTTTCCTGTTGCAGTTGTTATTGTTTTTAGCTGGCCTGCGCTGGGTTCAAACCCACCAGCCTCAGTGTATGTGGCCAACACCGTAACCACTGTGCTATGGGTACCAAGCCTCAAATGAGAGTCTTAACTCCATTAAGCCTCGGTTTTCTTATCTGTTAAATGGGGGTTAACAATCCTACCTCAAAGCATTTTTGTGCCTAGAATATTGGGAGTTCTTGATATATTTATTACTTTTATTAACGGGACACAAGCTGATTAATGCAAAAGTGGCTCTGGAACCCAGGTGTTTTTATTTCCAGTACATTACTCTTCTCTCCTCACCCCTTGTGAGCATTCCTCTTAATATACAGGGTGGCCATAAAGTTCATGTGAAATTAAGACAACTATTTAAAATTTCACATGAACTTTATGGCCACCCCGTAATAAAAAATGAGCTCCTAATTTAATTTTATAAATTCTAATTTGTTTGAAAAACCATACATTACTTTTTCAGTAAAGAAAGAAAAACATAAAACTAAAAGTTTTAGAGGCTGGTGATCACCAATACTTAGCTCTTCTACTGGTGAGTTTTTGGACTGTTATTACACAGGTGAGTGAGTCAAATACTACACGACCTAGTTGTCCATTTAGCTTTGTGCCAATACCATTGTCAAACAATCTCAGGTCCAGTGGTTTTACTCCAGTAAATAGAGGAGAAATTGCAATTCTCAAAGGGAATAAAAAGTGACTAACAATTTAAACATTGTAGCAAGACAAATTTCAAGATAATTGTCATGGATCTTTTCACCTCATAACATGGTAAGCCTGTTTGTGTAATGCTGGGTCCTTCAGTAATATTATCTTCATGTAGGTTTCTTGCTAGATTTACTCATAGTTTTTAAAGTTTTTATAGCTATCATGAATATTTTAAAGTAAATTTTTGAATTGTCATTGCTTGTATTCAAGAAGCTACTGATCGAGGTATTATTTGACTTCAAGATACTTTATATTAAACTTACTGCTTCTAGTAGATATTCACGAAATTGTTGTTTACCAAAAAAATTCAAAACATTTATTTCTCACAATTTTTTTTTTTTTGAGAGAGTCTCACTTTGTTGCCCTTGGTAAAGTGCTGTGGCGTCATAGCTCACAGCAACCCCAAACTCTTGGGCTCAAGTGATTCTCTTGCCTCAGCCTCCCAGTATCTGGAAGGCACCTGCCATAATGCCCAGTTATTTCTACAGATAAGGTCTCGCTTTGGCTCAGGCTGTCTCTTGGATTTCTTACAAGTAAATCATTTTGTCACCTACAAATTATAATTTTGCTTAACATTTATGCATCTTATTTTTGTCATTCTTTAATTTCAGATCAATATGAGGGTATAAACTGTAGGTTACATAATTTATACCATCGGTAAAAATCACAACAGTAGTTGTGTCCTACAGGGAATATACCATATATATATGCACTGTATGCATCTTACTTTTTTATTCTTTATTTTTTTGAGACAGAGTCTCACTCTCTTGCCTCAGGCTAGTGTCCTGGTGTCACAAGTCACAGTAACCTCAGCCTCTCCGGCTCAAGTGATACTCTTGCCTCAGTTTCCCAAGTAGCTGTGACTATAGGCACGTACCACCATGCTTGGGTAATTTTTCTATTTTTGTTACATGTGTCTCACTGTTGCTCAGGCTGGTCTTGAACTCCTGAGCTTAAGCAATCTACCTGCTTTGGCCTCCCAAAGTGAGACCTAATGACTGTTAGGATTACAAATGTGAGCCACTTCACCCAGCCTTGTTTTTTTTTTTTTTTTTTTTTTTTTTAGATGGGGTCTCAATGTTACCTGGCCTGGAGTGCAGTGGTGTTATTATAGATCACTGTAGCCTTTAATTCCTAGGATCAAGTAATTCTATGGAATAGCTGGGACTACAAGTGTGTACCACCACAACCAGCTCTGCTTTTGATAGATGCTCTTTAGCAATTTAATATTTCCTTTTATTTACTTCTAACTTGCTTAAGTTTTTCTCAGAAATGATAATACTTTAGTAACTTTTTATGAGATCATCATGTAGCTTTTCATTTTCTAAATACAACTCCTTCTTGTCCTTTAGTATATTATTACTTTAATTCCCTGATGGAGTTGATTTGATAGTATTTTAAGATTTTCATATCTTTATTGAAGGTCGGATTAAAGATGGCGGCTGAGTAACAGCTTCCCTGTAACCGGACCTGGCGAATCTGGGGAGACAAGACTCCAGACATCTCTGGCCGGTGGGACCTGCCTACAATCATCCCTTTGAGAACACAGAGAGCCAGCAAGGGACTTCTGGACCCCAGGAGGAAGACAAAAACAGTGGAAAACTGGC
>CAUYPK010122552.1:0-22415 GCA_963574355.1 Loris lydekkerianus
TAAAGAAAGATGGAGACTTTACCTCTTTCATGTGTACATGGATGGAGCTGGAACATATTCTTCTTAATAAAGTATCTCAAGAATGGAAGAAAAAGTATCCAATGTACTCAGCCCTACTATGAAACTAATTTATGGCTTTCACATGAAAGCTATAACCCAGTTATAACCCAAGAATAGGGGGAAGAGGGAAAGGGAGGGGAGGGAGAGGGGAGGTGGGCGGAGGGAGGGTGATTGGTGGGATTACAACTGCGGTGCATCTTACAAGGGTATATGTGAAACTTAGTACATGTAGAATGTAAATGTCTTAACACAATAACTAAGAAAATGCCAGGAAGACTATGTTAACCAGTATAATGAAAATGTGTCAAACGGTCTATAAAACCAGTGTATGTTGCCCCATGATCGCATTAATGTACATAGCTATGATTTAATAATAAAAAATGAAAACAATGAAACCTAAACATTTGTGCCCTCATATCAATCTGAAATAAAAAAAAATAAATGTGCTAGAGTCTTGAGCATAAAGACCATTACATTTAAAAAAAAAAAAAAAAACAAAAAAACATTGAACCACACCAATTTTTTCCTTTCGTGTCTACTGGCTGGCTGAATGTCAGTCCTGCATGTGTCTTACTACGTAGAAAATTTGCACAAGCAACTATTATAAAGACACACACAGCCCTTGGAATTTAAACTTTCTAAAAAGAGAAAAGATATTTGAAAAAAATAACCACTCTTCCACTTGCTTCTATCAACAGATCTTTAGTACTCCCATCATAACCTATAGAAGCAATGGAAAGAATTATTCTCTGAAAAGAAATAGGGACATTGATATTAGAAGGTAAAAACAAATTCAAATGCCAATTTCCAACTAAATTATAAAATGGGTATAATAATACCTTGCTGTGTTATTATTAGAAGTACAGTAAATAAGGATGGAAAGCAGCTATTTCAGTGCTTAGTGCCTAGAAGGACCTGGATGCATAGAGGTTAGTGCTTTTTGTTTTTTTTGTCAGATAAGGAAATGGAGCTGAAAGAGCATAAGTAATTTGTTCAAGTTCACACAAGTAGTTAGTGTTTGATATCACTCAGAGTTTGATATCACTGTATGACCATAAGATGGCAAAGTTTAAAAATTTCCCCTATGTTTCTGTAGGTAGCCTGTCTGTCGTAAATTGCAAATACAGTGGCATGGTAACCTTATTTACTATTTAATCTTGGCTGTTTTGACACATCCAATGTACATTATGTGGATAACAAATATTTATTATGCCAACAGTTGATCCTACTCTGGAGATTTTACAAGACTGGCTAATCTGACCTCAAGTTCATCACCCATATGATGCTGATCCTGCCGGGGTAGCTAATCTAAATTACAGGCATAAGTACCGAGGAGGGTAGAGGCAGCAGCTTGCATATGAGCCTTGAAAAGTCAAATCCATAAAGAGACAGAAATGGCCCAAGGCATGTGATGTTTAGGAGCATGACAGTGATTTGTGATTATAAGTGTGGCACAGCCACCATAAAACACTCTATATGCTTATATGGAGCAGGTGCCATGCAAGTGAATTAAGAATTTTTACCCATGAAAACGAATTATTGTGGAGGGGATATGTAATTGAGAATTTGCACCTTTAAAAAGGTTTCATCAAGAGCCAGGTATTTTAAAAAAGACAAAAAATAACTGGTGAGGATGTGGAGAAAAGGGAAATGCTATATGCTGTTGGTGGGGGTGTAAATTAGCATAGCCATTATGAAAAACACAATGGAGATTTCTCAAAAAAATTAAAAATAGAACTTTTATATGATTTACCAATCCCATTGCTGGATATTTTTCCAAAGGAAAGGAAATGTGCCTGTCAAAGGGATATTTGTACTGTTGTGTTTACTGTAGCACAATTCACAAGTGCAAAAATACGGAATCAACCTAAGTGCCCAATCGACAGGCAAATGGATAAAAAAAAATATGGTATATATACACAAGGGAATACTACGAGGTCATAAAAAAGCAAATCCTGTCATTGGCAGCACCAGGCATGAAATCAAAGGTCATTGTGTTAAGTGAAATAAATCAGGTACAGACAGACAACTATCACCTGTTCTTACTCATATGTGGGAGCTTAAAAAGTTGGTCTCATGGAAATAGGAGAATAATAAGTTACTGAAAGCTGAGAAAGACTTGTGTGTATTGGGGTGGGGGGTGAAGAAGAATGAAGAGAGTTTGGCTAATGACTACAACCATACAGTTAGGTAGAAGGAAAAGTTATAATGTTTTATAGCAGAATAGGGTGACTAGAGTTAACAATGATGTATTGCATATGTCAAAGTAGCTAGAGGAGAGGACTTGAAACGTTCCCAAACATAGACATGATTAAGTGCTTGAGGTGATGGATACCCTAAGTATTCTGTTTAGGTCATTACACATTCTATGCATGTAACAAAATATCACACTTGCCCCACAAAAATGTACAAATATTATGCATTCAAATGTTAAAAATCACTTAAAAGCTATAATGGAATATAAATATTATTTATAAAGGTAAAGCAAGTTTGTGGTTTTATGCCCAGGGGGAGAACTCTGGGCAGGAGACAGAAGAGCAGCCAGAGAAATCACTACCTAACACAGACTGAGCTGGGCACCCTTCTCTGCTAGTTTATGATTGTAAAGATGGCTGTCAATCTAGGCACTGGAAAAAATCAGAAACAAAGCAGATTAATTTTCTCCTTATTCACAAGTCTCTTAGCGATAGGTCATCCTTTCTTCGAAGTAACTTACCTTTGAAGAGAGATAAAACACATGCAAAGCTTCATTGAGAAATCACATTCTCTTTCAGACAAGTCATGAACTATAATTGTGGTTCTTGCTGCCTTGGACACAACTCAGGTCTTGACATAATTGCTTTGTAGTTATGCAAAGCAGGATTAAGCAAGGAGAACAGTCAAAGTTACTATAGCTTAGAAATTCCTGAAAATTTTTTTACAGTTAATAAAACCCTCAATGTCATTATATTTTTAAAAATTGAACTCGCTACTATAATTAGAACCTGGTTTTTAATCTCTGAGCCATATTTTCCTCTTCTTCTGAAAGCACTTCAACCACAGAAACAATTCAGTATACAATCTTCATGGATGTACCCACCTGCTGAGTTTTCTGATAGAAACTATACTGAAAAGTCAACTAGTAATTATAAATACAGAAACTTAGGATAATCATGTCCAGTTTTATCCGAGTTGTTGCAAAAGACATTATTTCATTCCTTTTTTAATGGCTAAGTAGTACTTCATAGTACGTATGGATGTATGTATATGTGTAAATGCCATATTTTCTTAATCCACTCATAAACTGATGGACACTTAGGTTGATTCCTTATCTTTGCAATTGTGAATTGTGCCACAGTAAACATTCGAGTGCAGGTGTCTTTTTTATAAAACGACTTCTTTTCCTTTGAGTAGATACACAGTAGTGGGATTGCCAGATCAAATAAGTCTACTTTTATTTCTTTGAGGAATCTCCATATTTTCCACATAGGTTGTACTAATTTGCAGTCCCATAAGCAGTGTATAAGTGTTCCTTTCTCTCTGCAACCATGCCTGCATCTGTTGTTTTTTGACTTTTAATAATGGCAAGATTACTATTTTATTTTATTCACTGAGTTAATACTAGAAGAATAGCCATTCAAATAAAATAAAAAGTACCAAGCATGGTTTAACTTGAGAGGAGAGGCTACATGAGGAATTGAATCCTAAGTAAACCATGATAAAGTAGAAAGTATTTTTAAATGCAGATGGGCATGACATTCGAGATAACCGGGAGAGTATCAGCTCAAAATATTTAAAGAGTGTTTCTGAAAAATCATACATTTAGATTTCAAATTTTAAAAATTGGTGATCTAATAGCAATCATACAAACTCTTTGCCTTCCTTAATTTTTGTTTTTAGTCAACATATTGGAAGATCCTGTTTCTAAATTCAGGAGATGCGAATTAAAAGAATTCAAGGAGCAATTGGTTCCCAAATTTTCCCTCTTTTCAAACTGGTTGAATATTCATTCATTTGTTTGTTTCTTTATTTGTTTGTAACATTCATCCAACAAACATTCCATTAAGTGCCCAGAAAGCGCGGGCATTGTTCTGGGAGTTGAGTATTACCTACCATGCCTCATGAGGCACATAGTTGCAAAGAGAGCTGACCCTGAAGCCAGGCTGCCTGAATTTGACTCTGGGAACGTCCTTTATTAACGTGTGTGACCTTGGGAAAATTAACAAGGGTTGCTATGTTCAGTGTCTTCATTGCAAAATGGAAATTGATAATAGTGCCTATACCATTAGCTCCTTGGAAAGATTAAATGAGATAATCTATGAAAAATGCCTGGAACAGTGAAGGTACAATTATTATCTATAAGATGGTTTAATTCAAACATATAACCAGAACTGAACTATAAAATGCAACCACAAGCTGTGTCCTACTCACAGTATTGTTAGTGTCTTTACACAGCAATACTTCATCCATGGTTTTGCTTTCCATGATGTCAGTTACCTGTGGTCAACTTTGGTCTACAAATATTAAATGGACATGGTATGTTCTTCTCCCTCCCTGGAGCTCAATTATGACTTGAACTTTACCTTAGAAAGGAAAATGATGTTACCTAAACATATATACCCTCATATTAATCTGAAATTTAAAAGATACATTTAAAAAGATTAAAAATATTAAATGGAAAATTCCAGAAATAAATAGTTCATAAGTTTTTTTATTTTTTTATTTTTTTTTTAGACAGAGTTTCACTTTGTCACCCTCGGTAGAGGGCTGTGGTGTCACAGCTCACGGCAACCTCCAGCTCTTGGGCGTAGGGGATTCTCTTGCCTCAGCCTCCCGAATAGCTGGGACCACAGGCACCCACCACAATGCCGGTTATTTTTGTTGCAGTTTGGCCAGGACCGGGTTTAAACTCGTCACCCTTGGTATATGGGGCCGGCACTCTACTCACTGAGCCACAGGCGCCACCCCATAATTCATAAGTTTTAAATTGTTCCTAAGTGTGATAAAATCTTGTGCTGCCCTCCCTGGGACCTAAATCATCCCTTTATCCAGCCTCTCTACACATCTACACTAGCCCCTCTCAGTCACTTAGCAGCCATCTGGTCATCAGACTGACCATTGTGGTTTAGCAATGCCTGTGTTGCAGGAACCCTTGTCTAGTCATGGCCTCAAAGCACAACAGTAGTGATCCTCACAATTTGGATACACCAGAAAAAAAGCTGTACAACTCTTCCCTAAGTAAAAAGATAAAAAATATTGACTTACTGAAGAAAGAAAAAAATTCATATGCTGAGGATGCTAAAATATAACAGTGAGAACAGACCCTTTATCACTGAAACTGTGAGGAGAGTGATCAGCACTATCTGCTGCTTGGGCATCCACCATCTGCTGGGTTCTGGAACACATCCCCCACAGATAAAAAGGGACTACTGCATTACGAGGGAAACACCTTGGATCTACCAATTATTGTTCCTTGCTTCCATCTTAGAAAACCAAAGTAAACTATTAATAGAACAAAAGAGTCAGTACGGAGGTAGTTTCATCCCTCCGTTGATTTAATTGCGTATAGTTTGGAGACACGTATCTGGGGGAAGTTTGGTGTTGTCTTCTCTCAAATAGTAGTCTACAATTAGTCGGTTCAGTTCGTTGGTGATATTGCTATGGATGTTTTGACTGCTTGGAGAAATGACTCCACGGAAGAGGATGCATGGACAGACTGGGTAGAGCAGCCACCTTCCCACTCCTGGGGGAGTGACACTTTTGGACACCATGAGTGTGTATAGTTTACATCTCTACATCCAGGTGCCCTCACCACCTCATAAGAACTGAGTTTCCATCACTGTCATTTTAATGTTGTCTGTGCCCTGGATCCAGAGACCTCATGGACCATTAACTGCAGAAAATCCTTAAGCCTTCCTGATATCAGTGGTCATACGATCTTAATACTAAGGAGTCCCTCCCATTAGGAAAGTGAATTGTACTACTGATAGAAATGTGACTGTCTCCATGGAACACTGTCAATAAAGCAATAGCACCAGTATTAGGATTTAAGCCTACTGAGCACTGTGGCTCATGCTTGTAATCCTAGCACTCTGGGAGGCCAAGGCAAGTGGATCTCTTGAGCTCAGGAGTTTGAAATCAGCCTGAGCAAGAATAAGACCCCATCTCTAGTAAAAATAAAAAAAAGAAAAGAAAAAAAAATTAGCTGAGCATTATGGTGGGCACCTGTAGCCCCAGCTCCTTGGGAGGCTGAGGCAAAAGGACTGCTTGAACCCAGGAGTTAGAGGTTGTTGTGAGCTATGATGCCATGGCACTCTACCCAGGGCAACAGAGTAAGACTCCATCAGGGGAAAAAAAAAAAGATTTAAGCCCATCCAAGCTTACATTCTGAGGTATGCTATGAAGATGGGTGGCATCTGCCTTTAGGGAAGGTGGTCTAGTATAATGAAAAGAGGACAGACAAAATGATGTACGAAGGAGTATGTGACCTGGGGCAAAAAATTTGGCTTCTGTGTATCATGCGAAATGAGATGAATATTGATGCCTGAAGAGCTGCTGAGAGGCCAAATGTGGAAGTTTTTGAAAAAAGGAGAAATCTATGCAGATGTAGCTATTAATATAAACTTCAAGGATGATTTAATTGACATTGCCTAGAGAGTAACCCATTTCCTTATCCTTCACACAGAAGGTGAATTGGAAGTTCATTTGGGGTTGTTTATAGCAACTTTCTAACCCACTCTGACATGGGAATCATGTACCTTCTGCCCAATTTGCATCTAGTTGATAGAAATGGACGAGTTGGCATAGTACAAACAGGCAGCACAGTGTGACTAATATTTACCCCTATACTGGCTGAGGAAAAGAACCCATGATTTGTCCAAGTGAAGATTGATCTCAGCCTGGAATTGGAGATGGGCAAAACTAGGGTGGTTGTGCTGACAAAGCAGGCAGCAAACTGATCACTTGCTGTATATCAGTTTCAATTAAACAAAAAGGGGTGCTGTGGGAAATGGGAGGGCTAGAAAGGAGTCATACTGGAACATCTCATAATGGTCAGGAAGAAAGAGACAATGAGGCTCTTCTCTGAGGGCAATGGGCAGCAGGCCCACCAAGAGATTCCTTCTAACTCTTTCCCTCCAGTTAGGGCTTGTTGGCTCAGAAATAGGGTCTGTGGTTAAGCTGGACCAACCCAAGGCAGCCTTGCATGGTAGCAGTCCAGCCTTCTCTGATTTCACTGCCTAGTGTTTTGAGAAGCAGCAAATGTGAAGGCCTCTACCCATTGAGCTCAGTTGCATGTTTTGAGCACTGCATTGTAATGGTTTTACTTTTTGTGTTGAAAAGTAGTGCCTTTGGGGTGTTTGGGGCTTCAAATCATTCCCCTACAATTCTGCTAATAATTCCCCTATTACTAGGTATTAAGGGTACCAGAAGCATCCAGAAAAAGCATGTGGCTATACTGTGTCTTATGGAGCACTCCTGGAGAGGCATCTAAAAGTTCATGTCGAAACCAGCACATTGTACCCCTTGATTGCACTAATGTACACAGCTGTGATTTAACAATAAAAAATAAAATAAAATAAATTAAATTAAAAAAAGAAAAAAAATTCATGGTTTAGTTGAAGTTTAAAAATAAAATAAAATAAAATAAAATAAAAGTTCATGCCTTGCTGAGGCAGCCTAGGACTGTCCTGTGTAAGGAGAAGAGCACTGAATGACCAAAGGGAATGGAGGTCAGGCCCTGGTTCTCCAACTGGGTGCCATATGTGGAGGCACTCCTAAGTTCCAGGCCCTGGGGGAAGACACTGGATCTTTATGATGAAGCTTTCCACAGAGGAGCCGACAGTCTGTGGGGGCACAGAGGGGTGCAGAACCAGCCATCTTCAATGTACAAACCATCAGAGCCAGCTGACAGCCCCTCGAGCAGGAAGAGAATGATATATTCTGCATACCTAGGACTGGCCCTAAAGCAGAAGCGGGGTCTCACCTGCAGAGAGGAGAAGGGGACATGGGAAGTTCATGTGCAAAGGCACAGAACTGTGTAAGCGCATGGTATACTCAGTGAGCCTCATGGTGCAGGTGGTGGAGCCTCACTGCACCCCAGTGAATTTCTACCTCACATGCCTACTTGAGGATCCAATAAAGTGATGTTTGCTATGCTTGCTCCTTCATCTCTTCTTGCTTTTTTCAGAGTAGGGCCTGGGGAGCACCTGTATCAGAATTATTTGGGGTGCTTGTCAAAAATTCAGATTCCTGGTCCCTAAACTAGATGTATTGAATTGGAGTCTGAGGTGTGCAGCCCAAGGAGATGACTTCTTAACAAGTAGTCCAGGTATTAAAGATGGAGAACCCCTGATGCCAGCAGTAGGGATGCTGAGCAACTCTGACTGAACAAACTGATTTTGTAGACTCCTGTGTAACACAAGGACTAGGTCAGCCCTTTTTCTAGGACTAGAGTAAAAAAAAAATTACAGAAAGATGTAAAGTACAGTGTTGAAAAAGGGATTTCCCCGGAGTCTTTCTTCTTGATCCATCTAGAAATGTGCTTGATATTTAAAAGAACTCAAAACTGAGAACTTGCAAGAATATATATCCATATTTATTTAATGGTGCATTAACAGTGGTGCATTAATATATGACTATTTGACCACGTCAGCATTAAATACCAAGCAATACTAACTGCAAGGCAGCAAAAAAAATTGAAATATCTTCATAATTTTACTTGAAATCATTTATTATTTTCTCCTAACAAGCACTTTATGATTTACTATTATTGCCCTATTTTTTTTTTTTTCTGCCAAAGGCTTAGCATTGAAAATAATCACACTAGTATCTATGGAAAAATACTCGATTAAGTGACCCCACATATCCCCATAATTGTCTTCTACTGGCAAATTAGTAGGCAAATAAAATGGGGTATTATTCAATTGTCAAGACTGAGGATTTATTATTATGTGATCAGTTCAAGTCAAATGTGATTGTGAAAATTTTGTATACAGTAGGAAAAAGAGAGTATAAAGTTATAATCTCCAAGTTGGGGAAGAGGAAGTCTGCAGTAGGTTGGGAAGGAAGCTCCAGAGAAGGAAGATGGAGGGAGAGAAGGATTGTGGGGATGCAAAGGAGAGAGAGAAAGAGAGAGGATGCATACAGTGAGTCTACTGTACCAGAGAGGATGTGGGATTTGGAACCAGAACAGTACTAGCATCTAGGCACCATCACATATTAGGCAAAGTAATTAGCTATGTATTCCTCAATTTCTTCATTAAAGAAAAAATATTTTGTCTGCCTTTCAGGGCTGCTATGGAGGATTCAAGCTCTATACATATTAGACACTAAAGAAATGGCATGCTAATAAAACTAGACATTGGTATACCCAATAGAAACTTAAAAAATTTGGATTTTATTTTTAAACCTAAGAATGAATTTCAACCAACCTGCTGCCTGAAGACTCAAACTTGACCTTGGCCTTCCCAATGCCCTGAGCTATACACGGTTTAGAACCGTTGCTACTATTGATGGGCAGGCTTACTCCTTTTGGCAATACTTCATTTCACTTGAATTCTTCAAAGACAGGTTGTACAAATTGCTATTCATTTCAAGATATACAGAGTTGGAAATCATGTTGGTGATGGAATATTCTGATGCTTAAAAACCACTTGGAGAGTGGTTCATAATATAACATGTTATAGTATGTTATAACTAACATAAGCAGTTAGTATGCTTATAAGACTGCTCATTGTGCATCATCTTCTGTTAGGTTATACATGTACATGATTGAAAATAAATAAAAAGGGAATGTGGAAAAACTGAGCCATCAAAATCAGCCAGGTTTTTAGCAATGCCTTTGAAAAAGGTAAAAGTAAATGCCAGCCAGATGTATTTTCCTCACCAAGTGTGGATTGTGGACAATGAAAAGTTCAGAAAATATTAAGTAAAGTGAGTTCCAATGGGAAATGGTATGCTCCATGACTTTTTTTTTAAAGGGCAGTAGAATGTGAAGACAATGTCTTAAAAGGAAAGTAAAGGATGATTGTGAATGGTCTTATTATCAGGAGATGCCCAGCTAGGTCGTCCCCTGGTGCCTCAGCTGGAGGATTCTGCGGCGGCGGGAAGAGGGTGCACAAGGACAGTGACCTGAGTAACTATTTAGCCTCTGGTTGTGGATTTCCTCTGGACAGGTCCTTCTCAGGCTGAGCAATGTCTGAAGGGCTACCCCTTCAGGTCCGCTTCATGAAGGACGCCCAGGTGTAACCCCCTGCTTGGGGCCCTGTATCAGCCTGTGGTGGGAGATCAGGCTGACAGTCTCTGGGGAGTGGCAGAGCCACCCCACTGAGCGCAGCCCTCAGCCTCAGCAAAAGCCATTCCTTTGTGTCCCATACCTGGCCCCACCAGGCTAACAGATCACTTGGGTTAAGCTCATTTAAACTCACTGTTGCGTAGGATGGTACTTAGCAATCATGCAAAAATAAATGCCTCTATGGAACAGGTTTTTACTCCCTAATTCCTGCCCCACCTAGTTTCCCTGAAATCAAATAAAGTACATTTAACCCATTCAAGGATGTTGAAGGAAATCAAATTAAAAAAAAGAAGAGCAGCAGCAATCTTGTTTATTTGATTTAGGCAGAGAAGCTCACATTATTCTTTTGCATAACCATATTGATGATACAGAGTTTTAAATCAAATGTCAAAATTCTAAAATCTGTGGTGAGAGAAATAAAACCTCCCCATAAAGAAAATTCCAATGAGTCGTTTTCTATTCTTCTGTTACTGTAGTCATTTTACTGAAAAAACAAAATGCAATGCTTTTCTGGAGACCAAACACAATCACTAGTTCCAACCTTTGTCAATGCAGCACAAAAGCAGAGAGATATTTTGTTTAACACCAGAAACCCCACAAATAAAAACCTGAAAGTCATTGGTAACCAAGGAAACTAACAGTGAATGGCTGGGTGTCGCTAGAACTCGTTCAAAGGAAGATAAGAGGAGGCAGGAGAAAGATAATGCAGCGTGAGTTAAAATCCACTGCAGGAAAAGATGTACCATGCCAGAGTATTTTGTAAGTATTGTCACTATTAACATTTTGCTAATTTCTTATAGCAAAATTCCCCCTTACAAACAATCGAGTGCAAGAAATATATTTTGGACCTTAGGCAAAAGAAGAGTTATGTTTGATAATAAAACCAATTTGATTTTTCGTTTTGTCTGTGGCCCTATCAGGATCTCCAATTTTGCCCTCAAGACTGTCATTCCATTGTGGCTATCAAATGCTATTTCCTGCCAAAATATTTATTTGCTGTTGGGATGACCAAGTTATCTCCTGGAATATGACATTGTCAAGGCACTATTCATGATGAAAACCCAGATACATACCTACACAATGGTCTTTCTTCATTTTTAATAACTAGCCAAAAGCATTCACAGGGTGCCAGGATGCATGCACTGAGTGGAAAGAGAGAGAAAACAATGTGTAGACAGAGCCCTGGATCAAGGAACAAACAACCTAGAGACAGAACAAAACCTGGGGAGTGAAACAATAAAAGACACACAAGTGGGAAAAATCGCAAGAGAGAACACAGGAACTGTGCTTTGCTACACCTGGCTCTGGAGAACTGTATCCACGTGGGCAGATGGAGTGAGCAGAACAAGGGTTGTCCTCACTACTCAGGGCAGGCTTCCTGGCCCAGCTGAAGGAGAGGGGAAGGAGGCAGGGATGGAAGTGGCCATAGGTTGCTCCCAAGTTAGGGAACAGGTCAGGAGAACATTTGTACTTGGTGTGAGGGAGTGAGCATGTGAGTGTGCACACATGTGCCTGTGTGTGTGAAAAGGCCTTTTTTACTTGGTATAGATATATAACCTGCACTGTAGGGAGGGGCTGGTGGAGTAAAGAAGTTTGTGATGAGGGATCTGGAGTTCATAGAATTAGAACTGAAAGAGACTTTGAAAAATAAATTATATCACTCAGCCCTTCATTTTCAGGCAGATAAATATCCAAATTATTGGGCATATATGGCACCTGGTTTCTTTGTACAATTTCTTAAGTGAGACTATGACTATATAAGTATTATTATTACTATAATCATTTACTGAATGCTTTCTGAGTGCCACATGCCTCTCTCAGAAGCTTACATACAGTATGTCTAATCTTCATGATATTCCTGTAGAGGAGGTACAATTTCCCTCATATAGATGAGAAGTTTGTGCTTTAGTGAAGTTAGGTACCTTGTCCAAGGTCACACAGCTATGTGAGTCTGGGGTGCAAATCCAACTCTGATTCTCAAATTGGAACGTTGTCACTATAATGTGCTGCTTTTCTTAGAGAGACACTTCAGAGAGCACTGAATTCAGGAATTCATTTATTTATGGCAGCCCACCTACATCCCTCTATTCTAGAACTATGTCTGAATATTTAAAACAAACTAACACAATTTTCAGCCATTATCATCATCTGGAAGAAGCAAATTTCTATGGTCAGTCCCTGAGTTTTCTTCTGATGATACAGGGCAGAAGTATCAGCATGATATCATGGCCAGATATCACATCTGCTTTCCTGTTTGTATTCTTGGATAATGCAAGTGACTAAGAAACCTATTAATTAAATCGCATGTAGAGTTGCAATCCGAGGGGACCTGGAACTGCCTACTTGTGATTTCTCTTTGGAAGCAAGTCAGGAATTTCTTGGCACAGAGTGAATGGGTAGACCTTAGGTGCCATCCTAAGATATTTATAATGTGAGCATTGTCATGCAGGAAGTTGCTCCCAATTAAGCTTAAGCAGTGGGCAAAAAAGTGCTGTCTCCAGGGAAGCACCATCACCTGGCTCTGCATGAGGCTGCTGGCAAGCAGCTTGACAGATGAATTGGGCCTGTGGATTTGGGGGGATGCCAAGCAACAAATTAGTTCTGCATCTAGTAGATGAGGCTGTAATTTCTTTTCCTTGGCTGGGAGGAGGGAATGAACTTTTGCAAGTGAACGTTCTGAGAAAGTCCCCATGGGCAGGTGGAATGTCAAAGCATTCTGTGCAAATCTGAGGGATAAAAGGGTGACCTCCATGCAAAAGGGGGATCAAACCAGGGCTTAGGGTGAGGGTTTGCAAGTGGTGGCTGCTCAGTCCAGCCCACAGCCTGTTTTGGGAAGGCCCACAAGCCAAGAATGATTTCTACCTTTTTAAAAAGGGTTAAAAAAAAAGAAGAAGAAGAAAAATATGTAATGGAGACCATTTATAGCCTGTAAAGCCTAAAACATTTACTATCTGGCCTTTTACAGAACAATTTGTGAACTGTGGTTTGAACATTGCCTCTGCCAGCCCTGACAGCAGTGATCACTGGTGCTTTCTACCCCGACCTCAGCTTCTTGTTTAATCTTTCTCCCCTCCGGATCCTTCCACTCAGTTTAAAAATATCTTTACATTTTCATGAGCCTGGCTGCTCTGACAAGACACTCTCCTTGAGCAAACCCAGGCTCCTCCGAGCCCTCTTCTCCATGAGGCTTCACCCTTGGCCTAGGAGGACTGCAGACTTGGAGCAGTCAGTGCTAAGAGTTGAACAGACCCCAGCATGGTTTCTAATAGCTCACGGCCGTGTCCCAGGGACAACCCAGCCCCTCAGTTTGCATCTGGAAAAACTCAAGGCTGTCCACGAATTTACGGTTTGTCCTAGCCAAGACCTGAAGACAGGGCTCTGTCACCCAGCCTCTGTGAGAGGGTAGGAGCCTAACTCCAAAGAGCACCAGCTAACAAACTCAGATGGCCCGTCACATTGACCACCCTCCTCCCTTCCCTGACTTTGCTTGAGGCCCAGCTAACTCTTCCTCATTCTCCCTTTAAAATGCCCAGGCACCTCCGCACAGATTAAAACTGAGCTCAGTTTCCCCTGGACACTCTTCCCTGCTGTAGCAGTTATTGGGGGAAATCCAACTTGCCTGCCTTTAGCTCGGGTCCAGCTTTGTTTCTCTCTGACACAAATCTTGCAGTTCAGCCCCTTCTCCCAATGGCCCTCGCTCTCCGCTTCCAAGCTCTTCCCTCCCACCTACATTCCAAGCCCCAACAATCAGGGCGTGAGGGCCACAAAAGCCCCCCTGACCTCCAGTGGTCTCTTTGCAGCACTGGGTCCTACGGAAAGGTCTTCTCTGACACCCCCCCAAATAGATGAAGGTTCCAGGTGATGAATACCTCAATTACCACGATTTGATGATGACATACAGGTCTCAAAATATCACATGCATCCTCAAAATATGTACTATTATCAGTAAAATAAGTAAAAACATGTCGATGACACTGTAGTCAGCTAGTTCTGCTTGTCCTTCTCTGACTAATTTGAGCCACTTTCCTCCAGTCTGCTCTTTGATGTTGATACTCCCAGGAGCTTTCCCTGGGCCCTTTCTCCACATATTACACACCCTTCCTCAAGTGCTTCAATCAAGACCCCTACTGCCCCAGGTTATCAATTCAACTTTCCAGGTGTCTCAGGACATCTCTCCAACTTGCCATGTGCCAAACCAGAAGTCTTGGGCCCAAACCTTCTCCCTCCTCTTACATTTCCCTTTTCTCCGTTAACTCAGTTGCCAAGCTTGGAAAATAGATGCTGCTCTCCTCCTCTCCCACATTTTATCACAAAACCTCCGGATCATATAGGAGCCACAAACAAGGTAACTAACATTTATTGAGCATCTATTATGGATCAGAAAACTGTGCTAGACACCCTACCCATGTGAGTCTGTAATGATCACCACCTTATAAATCAGTCAACTGAGGCTCAGAGTTACTAACGAGAGGCAGAGGCTGATGCCAGAGCACACCTTCTGAGGTGCTTCTCAGGCAAGACCAGAGCAGTGGTGGATGCTGCAGGCATAGAAAGTAGAGCCAGAAGTGTATCACTGTCACACACGCTCGGGGACAGAAGTGAGTATACCCTGCCCAAGTCACTTTTACTTCTTTTGTATATTTTTTTGAAAAAAATAATGATGTTGGATATCTTATTTCTGACTCTGTCCTGCCTGCAGGAAAAGTAAAGGGAGGCAGCCTGTCCCCTTCCCTTCACAACCGCAGTGCTGTAGGGATGTGCCAGGGTGAGTGCTTGATCCACAGCCAGGACCAGAGGCAGCACGGAGCAGGTGCCAAAGCCCCAGGGCTCAGGGCTGCACACAAACGTGTTTCCCCAGGGACTGTTAATCCTTCCAGCACCTTGGGTTCACACAGCTCACAATGCATTCCAGCCAGCTGTCCTAGGGTTTAAAATCTTTATTTCAGAATACTGGCAATACACATCCCAATCAAGGCTTTGTTCAAATGTCTACCGGTGTTAGAGCTTGAGGAGGTTTGGATATGGGGGGTCAGGGAAGAGAACAGCACCCCCAGGGAGAGCGCTCCTGGGTGTGCTTCATTAAACTGCAGACTGCTTCCTACTCATTCAAAGATCTGATAAGCTCTCCTCTGTGGCTTGGCTGAAATCCTCCTGTTCTGTACCCCCTGCGGTGTTAAGCAGTCCGACTGATTCTTATGCTAGCAGCTCCCTCACCCTCTGCTACACTCTCAGGTGACCCTGCTGTCACATAAGAAGGTTACTTAGATTTTTAAAGGTCCTTTGAAATGAAGACAGACTTTTACTAAGGCAAGTCACTGATGAGTCTGATTTTTTTTTTTTTTTAAACCAAACTCCCTTTGACAAATGAATCATTCATTTTTCAAGTTCCATTGTGATGCTCCATAGAAATTTCAAATCACCTTAAGCGGTTGTCCGCTTGACCTTTACAAACTGTCCCTTTCTCTTGACATTTCCTTCTTTCTCCCCACAGTGCCTAGACAGTATTACACTGTGAGCCGTCTACCCACCAGAATGTGGTTTTTGACAAAAACAAAGGGTAGCCAGCAGTTTGGAGCATTGAAGTGCCCACTTCCTCAGGATGAACAAGCTTTCTGAAGGTTACAGACTCCAGGAGCACTCAGGTCCTTATGAAAACAGGCTTTCAGCAAGGATTTACTGATCTGACTGGAATAACTTAATGCTGCTGAGGCACTGTTACTGTCAGCCTTGTCAGCTGGACGTCATTTAATTAGCTAATTCTCACTAGAAGGGACTGTCACCAAGCAGGTGGAACCAACCAGGGCTGAACAATGATTTCTACCATCACCCTTTTATCTGGGAGTTGTCTGCAGAAGCATCTGCTCCTTACCCCATGCTGTGGGTTTTCCAGCATCTTCTGAGGCTGCTGGAGACAGGTGCTGAAGGACTGGTTAGTCAGCACCTGGAGAAGCCGGGTGCTCAGCAGCCCCCTGGCATCTCCCCTTCCACACTGCATTGCCCCAGAGCATGTGGAGCCCGATCTCAGCTTCTCACCTCCCTCTTTGCTCTGATGAGGGCAGCTGCAGATGAGCGCCTGTTGCTGTCTCCTTGGGTGCAGAAGTCTCCCTCTGGGCCTCACTGCTTGAGGGGGATTAAAATAGGCCCCTTGCTGAGTTTGATCCCTCATCCCTGTGGACCACAGCAGTGCTTCTCAGACGTCAGTGGGCTCACTGAGCTACTTGAGGATCTATTAAAAAGGCGATTTTGAGTCAGCAGTTCCTAGATGAGGCCATAGATTCTGTATTTCTAACACACTCCTGGGTACTGTCAATGGAAACTACTGACTACACTTTTTTTGAGTATCAGGTACTGGGTTCAATGATACTATGATAGCATCTCCAGTGGACCCCTCCAGGAAAGCCCATGCTCTAATTTGAGGGCATACAAAACACTTTTCCAGGGCTCCCCCACCCTACCTCACACCTCTGCCTGGCCCCAAGCAAAGCTATCCTTGTGTCTGAAGGGAGAGGCCTCTGATAATCTTGTGCCCTCCCCACAGGATGCTGCATTCAGTTTGTCAAAGTCCCAGATCCATCAAATGTCACGAAGGGCCCCTCCACCTCTCTGAACCGGCCTTCTGCTCCTCTCCTTAATCCAGTCACTTCTAGGAACTGATATTTCCACAGATGTTGGTCACTGTGGGTCAGGCTTCATCCCTTCAGCCCTAAAAATTCTCTTTCATTATTCAGGGCTCTTGCACACACCGCCCTTTACCAGGAGACCCTTCTCTGGCTTCTGCTGTTGAGTGATGAGAAGCTTACGCCACCTCCTCTGGGTAGTGCTCCTGGGTCTCCTAGACAGGGTTGCTCAAGTCTTTCCCAGGGCCTCCACACTTTCTGGACAGACTTGTCTTATTTTGTTAATTTACCCATCTCTAATTCCAAATGCTCCCTCCAGACCAAGAGCCTCTTAGAGGCTGCAGTGTGTCTCATCAGGCCCAGCACCCACCCCAGCACCTTTCTCTGCTGTTCAGATTCATGGAGTAGAGTGAATCCTGCCTGCTCACCTATTTGCTCCTCAGAACAGTCAAATCCTCTCTCAACTCGTGGACCATGAGCTGGGGAGGCAGCAGCTCAGCGACACTATCAGTTATCCGTTGCTCCAGTCAAGTGGACACAGGGAGTGAAGGAATAGGGGAGAGGGGACCTGTAAAGGAGCCCAAGGCCGAGACATGCTGAACATGGAAGAAGTAAATACTCCTATGTGCTACTATGAGCAACGTTCTGCCTCGTGGTAACAACTCTCCATCGATCAGATAACCTGGGTTTAATCTGAGCGAGCACCTTTACTTTTAGACCTTTGTTCTTCTGATAGGACCAGTACTCACCACACAGTCAGCTGTCCTGAGGGTTTAAATGAACTTATCTGGGGCCAGCACTTATCTCACTGCCTGGCCCAAACAAGTCCTGCCGACTTGGGTAGTTACTGTATCACACATTAGCACATTAATTTGAGGAAGAGTGTGTTAAGATGATTCAGGGCTAGAACCATATATGTGTGGTCTCAGCTGGGCAACCATGAGTGAGGTCCCACAATGTACCTTTACAAACTTTGTAAAGAAAGCTTTGCAAGAAACCGTAGTTTCTTAATTCTGGGATGTCAGCAATGCAAAGACCTTTTGTTGATTTAATGATAGCTTTTCTTTTTTGTAGGAGTCTGGAGAAAGAAAATACTAATGGTGCACATCATCCGAGAGCTTCATCTTAAAATTGAGGAAACATGGCTGAGTGGAGGGCTCAGAGAGAGCATCTAGAAAGCTCCTGAGTGCAGTGCTGGCAGAGAGCAAGCACCCAAGACATGGAGCGTTATTATCACCATCCCGAACAGAGCAGCCCATGAATTGGAACAGCACACACTTCAGGAGTTGTGTCTCTGCCACTGGCTTCCTACAGAAGAGGTCCTTCAGGGATAATTACCTCATATTTTGATCTGTGAGATGGAAATGGCCCAACCTAGGCAGAAAAGCAGCTGAGAGCATCCATCTAAACAGTTGAAAGAAACGACTCTCCAATCAGCTCATGAGAAGCCTTCCTTGTAAGTAAGGTGTTACTACCTGTACCAGTCAATCCATTTTTGTTAGCAGGTGTATAGGGCCAATCATCCTCTTATTTCAATACCTTCCACTGCATTCCTTAAGAGGTACACAGCAGAGCCTGGTGGTGGCTGACCCCTCCCCACTCTCTTTTCCCTTTGGCCAACGAATCGATGTCAGGGGAACTTCTGCTTTCCTAATACAGATGCTGCCCCTTCCTCTTCCTCCTTCCTAAAGTATCATAAAAAATATGGCAGGAAGAGAATTGGCCATCTGATGACTATGAGGGCAAGGAGAAGAGAAGCAAGGAGATTTCTGTACTGGCTTTGTAGAGTAGTTGAAAAAACTCCAGGAATTTTATGTGATAAAAATACAACTCTCTTTGTTTAAGCCATTCTAGTTGAGTGTGCTACTCACAGTGGGAAGCATTCCTAATTAATACAGTATGCTCTATAAATGAAGGTTTGTTGTGGTAAAACCATATAAATGTGGGCTAAGAATAAATGCAATAACAGAAAGACACACAGAAAAATTATTCAAGACTCTTCCTAGATGCCTGTGGAAACTCCAAGGCATAGTTCCAGCTCTATTCATTATATTTCCTTGGAGACTTGATTGAATACGTTCCACAGGCAGGAATCATGAGCTCAAGCCAAATTCAGGTTCCAAATCCAGAGCAACCCTGAGCTGGAAACATGTAGGCCTACATTAGTCCGGATTATTTTACTTGGGGTGCTGAAAGGCATGAACCTTTCTGAGCAAAGGAGGCGGGTGGGAGTGGGGGAGAGACTTTCTAGAGAGAGTCCAGACACAGGAATTTCTGCTTCTTGAAAAACTCAGGTCAACAACTCATATGCTTCACTATATCACAAACAGTAAAAACAAGAAGACGTATACTTTCATTAGACTAATGAAAAAGAAAGTAGCTAATTTGCACTGCCCTTGACATTTCCAGACTGTCCTGAGGTATACCATGTATTTCTGAGACCTGTCACTGGGCACGGGATGGGATGCATGATTCCAGGATAAACAATGTCCATTTATAACAGTTGTTATGGAATTCCATAGACTGAATTGAGATACTCATGTCCATGGTTCCATGAATGCTTGCAGTATGGAGGGTAGAACAGGCACTGTGCTTATTCATTTTCATTTTCTAGCACTCACGCACAGAGTCAAGTACTGAATAGAAGTTTGCTAAATACTAAGCAAATGAAACAGTTTCTTTTAGCAGTGAGCTGCTAAGGAAAGTTTCATTGCTGTACTCTAAGTATATTATACTTGTAGAAAATCAACTTAGTGACTAATGATTTAGGTTATATAAACATTCAATAGCACATTCCCCTATAATTATGTTTAAGTATGATTAGGACAACTATAATTCATGCCTGCTCATTTAATTTGTTTTTAGCACAATACACATTACGAGTAAACTTGGAGAGTCTTCCCAGTTAAAACAATTTCCTTGTTGAGCTTAGAATCTATTTTCCCAGTGGAAAACAGATAATGTGGCCAGAAAGGTTTCAGATCTTCTTCCTCTCTGTTTGCCAATTCTTGTATTGTTTTACAGAAATAAAACTCCAAATTACAATTTCTCATTGTACATACTTATGGCGCTATTTTTCTTCACTTACACTGATTTTGAAAATAATTTAAATAATATGAATGGCGCACAGTGTGTGCTACAGAAAATAAAACTTAAGAGTCCTTGGTGAGCAACTAGCAACTCAAATGGAACTGAAGAAATTCTTTAAAACACACATTTGCAAATCCAATGGCTGGTTTATGGATTCACTTACAATACTCCTGGCATTGGGGTTGTTGCTGGATCTAACTTACTTAAGCTTCACTGAGCTTTATGACCTCTTCTTTTATGAAACCAGAGAAATGAGGCTCAGAGACATGAGTACCTTACTCCTGGCTACTTGGAGTAAGAGGTGGTATCCAGTCAAACCCAGGCCTATCTGTGCGTATAGCCTCATGTCCCACCAGGTCACACTGTCGAGACAGCTATGAGGAAGCTGTTCGAAGAGGATTAAAATCTTGCTTCCAAGGAACCTTAGTATGCAGTATTCTATCTTAAGGAACCCAGAGGAGACATGTCAGGAAAGTTTCTTCACTTTCCACGAGGATTTAGATGACATAGTGCCTTTAGAAACATTTTGCTGTGTTTATAAATGCTTTCCTTCACAGAATTACTATACACTCTTTTTGTCAAGAACACAATTATTGTGAGATATTATTAGGGAAGACAATATTTATCAAGTATTTTTTTAAAATTCTTTCCCCTAGGTGATATATGATATATTTCATGTGTTAAGGCTAGATGTCACTCAGTCTAATTTCTTATTTCTAAAAGAGGGGTGCACAACCTGTGGCCTTAAGGAAACACATGGTCTTCCTGGTCCTTAAGTGCAGCCTTTTGAATGAATCAAAAAAAATATAGAACAAATCTTAATCTTTTTATTAAAAGGGGTACAGCAGGTAATGATGAAGTATTTCTTGCCTCCTTTGGTGCTTAAAAAAGAATAATCTTGAAATCAGAAGGCTGCAGGTTCCTCACCCCTCATTAGGCCAAAATATGTTATTTACTAAAAATATGTATTTATTGAAAATTTTCACTAGATTATACTATTTTCACATGAGTCAGAAATAAAATCTGAAAAGATTAAGATGAACTCTCCATCCTTCCCACTCTGCTCATTGGTGTCTCTCCATTTGCTATCCTCCCACTGATTAGGTAACAGGAATTTTTAGTCCTTTTCTATCCTTTTGGAGACGTTTAGAGCATAACTAAGTAAATTACAAATGGATGTACACACATACACAATGTATTCTTTTTCCTCAAAGAGTCATAAGCATCTACTTTAAATTTAAATTTTTAAATTGATACATAATAGATGTACATATTTTCAGTGTCCATATGATAATTTAATTTAATTCATGTAATTTGTACCCATCAAGTCAGTATAATTAGGATATCCATCACCTTAAATATTTGCATTTTCTTTATGCTAGGAACATTCAAATTATTCTCTTCTAGCTATTTGGAAATATACACTAGATTATTGTAAACTATAGTCACTCTACTAATCTATTAAATACTCAGTTTCATTTCTTCTATTAAACTGTGCATTGGAACCCATTAATCAACTTCTCTTCCTTCTCTTCTCCTCTCTTACTTTTCCTCACCTCTTACGACCATTCATCAACCCTCCAGCTTCATTTAAATCCACTTTTTTTAGCTCCCTCAGGTGAGTGAGAACATATATTTGTCTTTCTATGCTTGGCTTACCTCACTTAATGTAATGACCTCCAGTTCCATACATACAAATGTATTCTTTAACCACTTCAAAAATGTATTCCGATATAGTATACTTTATTCTGTGCCTGGTTATTTTTTTCCACCTGTATTTGCTTTTATACACACGCACACCATAATTTATTTAACTGACCCCATTTAATGAACTTTTAGTTTCTAAAATTTTCCCTGCAATGAATAACCTTGGACATACATTCTGTACACTTCTAAGCATGTCTATAGGATAAATTCCTAGAACTTTAATCCCTAGGTCAAAGGACGTGTGCATTTGCAGTCTGATAGATACCACCACATTTCATTCACTGGAATTGAACCAATTTACTCTGCATAGCTGCATCTGAAAATCACCTCATCAATACAATAAACTATCAGTTTGGTTGAAGTTTTACTAATCTGGTATGTGAAGAATGTTATCTCAGAATAATCTGAATTTATAGTTCTCTTATTACAAGTGAGATCAAACATATTTTCATATATTAAAGACATTTTATGTTATTTTTATTATTAATATTATTTTTTTTTTATTGTTGGGGATTCATTGAGGGTACAATAATCCAGGTTACACTGATCGCATTTGTTAGGTAAAGTCCCTCTTGCAATTGTGTCTTGTCCCCCACAGGTGTGGCACACACCGAGGCCCCACCCCCTCCCTCCTTCCCTCTCTCTGCTCTTCTTTTCCCCACCCCTCC